>JAQQZR010000004.1:7752160-7766316 GCA_030068235.1 Notoglanidium macrostoma
TAATAAATAAATATATATATATATATGTATATATAAAAAATATCCATCCATCCATTATCTACACCGATTTATCCATCTGGGTGGCGGGGAAGCTGGAGCCAATCCCAGCAATTTCCGGGGCGAAAGGCAGGGTACACCCTGGGCAGGTCGCCAGTCCACCACAGGGCCAACACAGACTAACAGCCAGACACACTTGCATTCACATATATGGGCAATTTAAAGTAGCCAGTTGACCTAATCTTCATGTCTTTGGACTGTGAGAAGAAACCGGAGCACCCATAGGAAACCCACACATGCACGGGGAGAACACGCAAACTCCACACAGAAAGGCACCCTGGGTGACCCGGGGATCAAACCCAGGACCTTCTTGCTGTTAGGCGACAGTGCTAACCACTGCACCACCGTGTATATATATATATTTTTTATTATTTTTATTTATTAATTTTTTTCCCACAAGTGCAAAAGTGTTGGTGCATGTTTTTATTTCTGGCGATAAGCCATTATGTAAATGTATATGATTAGACAGTTTCTAAAGATAATCAGTCCACCCATATCCACCTCTCCTTGGTTACTCTGAAAAAAACACTGTGCCCTCCTCAGTCAAACCCTCCCTACTTACTAGGCAGCCACTCTTCCAGAGTTCTAATCAGCAAACTGCACCTATTGATATTAGAAACCCGTCTGAGTGGGGGTAAACAAAGGAGGCAGGGAACACAGAGCACTGGCCTGAATAAGGAGGTTTGTATCCAGAGTAAAGCGAGTACTCTTCATCTCATCAGGGCTAAGTTCAAAAGTCACCAGATCAGAACACTAAGTTCCAAAGCACAACATGAACACACAATTAAACTCATTGTCTTCACAAATGGTAGACTACTAATGCAAATTGTGTGCCTCCTGAACCTGATCTTACTTACCTTTTGAGACTGTATTTGTTTTATGGTTGCGTTTATTGTTTTCTTTTTTCTTTTTAGATTTTTTGCTTAATTTCCAGTACAGTATTTGCCATCTCAGCCTGAACACATTTTGAAACAATTAGAGCCAGCCTTACCTGTCAGTTTAAATGTCTGGTATCAGTCTGAAACAGAAGGCAATAAAAAGAGACCATTCATCCTCTAACTTAGACTTTTTTTCTCACAGTCCATGTTATGAAAATGCATGAAATCATAGGCCCATTCCCTCTGACCCTTTCTGCCTGGGTTTCTCAACGAGTGAGAGTCATCCTTTTTTTGTGTGTTTTTAAGCGGAGTTGGGTTGTGGGAGGTGTAGCAGGGCTAGGAGATGGTGGAAGCTAGAAAGGATTACATCAGAGATACACAGTATTTACCCTACCAATGATAGCTGTTGCTCAGCATGAAGTGAGGGAGTGTTTGTGACTTTTAGTCAGTAAAGTGTGTGTGTTTGTTCGGGACACTGAACACTGAATCTGATCTTCCAAAGGTTGTCTAAGAAATTTTTTGTGTGTGAGAGAGAATGAGAAAGCAAGTAAAATAGACAAAGTGTGTGTGTGTGGGGCGGGGGGGACGACTTTAAAGAAGTTGGTCAGAGAAGCACAAAGCAAAAAATAGGTCAGAGACCTCAAGAGGAGAGGGAGGGAGAGAGAGAGAGAGAGAAAGAGAGTGTGGATATGTGTGTGTGTGTGTTCAATTTGTATTTCTGGCAAAACTAAACAATTCCATTCCTGTAAGAGAGAGATAGAGTATCTGCAGGTGTGGATCTGGACAGATTAGATCAAATATATGAGAAATGTACTGCATATCTTATATGTCTCAAGGCTGTGTTGCAATTAAGAACTATCATGGTTGTCTTGACACAGATTTCCATTAAATTCTCTTAAATGCCATTAAATGATGTATACATGCTAGAGTTTTCCAGTCTTTACTATGCCATTGCACAAAAGCAGGACAGACACTATCCACACTAATCTGACAATCCAGAAATGCGTTGCCACATATTAAACAGTAGAAACCACAATTAATATCAGACTTCTAATGATGAATTCATAACCAGTCATATTTGTAACATTTTATGTGAAATGTGATAACTCAACTCCATATAGCCCAATAATCACTAGGATGTTAAATCTGGATGCTCTGATTTGACACATAATGTCTATATGTCTGCATCATGACATGCATCATCTAAAATGCTGAACTGTTATTGGATTGGATATTCCGTGATCTAAAAAAGACAAGAACATGAACAAAGGACCCAAACTGTCTTATGGCCCTGTCACATCATGCCTGTAAGTTGTAGCATAACCTGCTAATAGATCACCAGTGTTTTTCTTTTCTCATTCAGAGACAAAAAATAAAAAATAAAAAAAAAAATAAAAAAAACCCCACAATTTAAAAAATATATATTTTTCAAGCATTAAAAATGCCATAACTTTGTATCCCTCTAGGGGAGTAGTTAAATTTAAAGCCTCTGACATTCAGCCTCATTGACCGAAGTGCCTATTGTTTCCCATGAAATACTGTTAAAATCTAAAATTAACCTAAAATAAAGTCTAAAATTAACCTGCACAATGTCTTGTCAATTGCCTAAACTCATGGTATGCAGCCATTTCTGAAGTGTCTGAGCATTTTCCAAATCAGAATTATAATATTACTTATATAAACAAGGGGCGGCACGGTGGTGCAGTGGTTAGCACTGTCGCCTCACAGCAAGAATATGGGTTCGATCCCCAGGTCACCCAGGGTGCCTTTCTGTGCGGAGTTTGCATGTTCTCCCTGTGCATTCGTGGGTTTCCTCCGGGTGCTCCGGTTTCCTCCCACAGTCCAAAGACTGGCTGCAGCCAAAAACTGACTACTCTAAATTGCCTATAGGTGTGAATGCGAGCGTGTGTGGCTGTTTGTCTGTGTCGGCCCTGTGGTGGACTGGCGACCTGCCCAGGGTGTACCCCGCCTCTCGCCCCAAGATGCTGGGATTGGCTCCAGCTTCCCCGCCACCCAGATGGATAAAGCGTTATAGATAATGGATGGATGGATGGATAAACAAGGTTAAGAAGTATTTTATTCATAAGGCCAGTTTTGGATTTGGAGACTTTTTCTTTCAGTATTTTGTAATGTCATCTTGGCCTTGCACCCTCCTTTGAATGAATTGATCAGATGGCAGCAAGTGAGTACATATAGAGTACATATAGCACTGCACCGAACAGAGCATAGGTATGACATAGCATTAGGTTTGGAGTGGCAAATTCTTGAATTCCTATAAATTCCATATGTGGTAGTATGGATGTTTATAGAAGGTATAGGGATGTTGCCGTGGGCAAATAATGGGGTGGGGCGTGTGTGTGTGTGTGCGTATATATAAAGGGCAGGTAGCGGTATGGGAATGTGACCTGGCTTTTCAGCGACAGGTGCACATCCCATTTCCGGTTGTTCTGGTGCCCGCTATTGTTACAGGTAGGGAGCATCCTTGTGGTATTGTTTTCTTTTTGGGTTTTAGTTTGGAGTTGACGAGGGCTGTGTGATGACTTACAGATCCCTTCAAGTGGATTTTTCTCCTGGAAGTGGTTAATTGCTGGATCGTGGCTGGTATGTGTATTAAATTTGTTTTAATATTATTTTGAGGTGCATAGTAAACTTTGCGTGTGCTGTTTGTACTAGCTGTCTCCAGCACGGAATTAAGTTAAGGAGGATTCGAGGTCGGAAGCTTTTTATCTTATGGGTGACCTCCGGTATTTCGGGTGACCTCCGGTATTTCGGGTGGCCAGATAAATAGTAGAGGTCCACTTTTTTACCCTGGAGAATTTGGATGTCGCTTGATGGGTATGTAGCCTTTTTGGCCTAGATTTGTCTCTTTTTAATTTCTGTTTTTATTAGTATTGTGTTCATGTATTATCAGCATTGTGGGGATGGTTGGTGGCGTGCAGCTTTCTGGGAAATCTGGCTAGTATTTTAGCCTGCATTACATGACGGCTGCTGCTTTGTTTCTATATAATTTTGGTTTGAATTTAGTGTAATTAAAAAGTTCGTTTTGTTTATGTAATTGATTTTTTTTTGTTTATGTATGTTTTGTGATATACAAATTAAAAGAAATTATTTATTAAGTTTTCTAAATTGTGTTGCATGAACATGTAGCAATACATTTTACAGTAGCAATTAAATGACCTCAAACATTACCTTAAGAATTACATTGCAAAAACCAGCCATGTTACTGGAACAGAGCGTTCCAAAAACCGTGTGTGTTTGTGTGTGTGTGTGTGTGTGTGTGTGTGTGTGTATCAAGGCTTAACAGATGTATTTAGTACATAGCTGAAGTATATAATAATGTCCATAAAGATATAATTTCAGGAGGTCTCCTCAAACCTCTACCCAAATTTGTTGTTCATGAAGATTAAGTCCAGCACAACCTACGGTGCTGGCCATTGTATTTTGATCAAATAGGCCTTCTCTCCATGTCACTGGATCCCCTCCAGTTTCAGACACCTAGTGCTCTCCATCCCACACTGAGTAACAATCAACCATAAACAATTACATCAGTATCTTAGTGGTAATTGCCAATTAATCCCCTTGCCTAAGTTTCCTAGGCCACCGGAGATGGCCAAGCTGTTTAAAAAGCTTTTCCACCACGCTGTGTTGGTGGCTCCCAGCTGTTCTTGAGAATTTTACTGGATCCTTGTTACAAAGACTGACTAATGTTTTACCAGTTTGACTATTAGGGGTGCAAACTGGAGCAAAAGTCATGGGACCCAGCTGAGTAAATTTTTGACCCCTTGTTAATCACCAACTACTCAAGACATCCTAAAACAACTTGCTCTCGCCAAAATCTTTGCATCAGAGTTGCCTATCCACAGCAAGGTACACTTGTATATAATTCTAGCTTTAAATGCTTGTTCTATTGAAATCACTATTGAAAGTCAATAGGACAGAGGATACATTCTCATAAATGAGACAAACCAAAAGATTACTTGTGCAACAATGGCCAATCCAACACAATTAAATAGAATTAACCACCAAATCTACAGTGTTCCAATAAGTACCACATTCAAACTCAAATGAATATTCACAGTACTTGGCAGTGGGTAGTGTTAAAAAGGCTAGGAAAATGCATATTCTAACACAAATAATTGTGTGTATTTCCATTATAAAGCTTCTTTCATTCTAAGCAAGATAGAAATAATGGGAATAGTATGGCTACCCACTAAATTGGGGATACAGCAAAATTTGTTAAATTTGGGATCACACTAACAGAAAGAATATAGAATATATTGACATTATATGGATTATAACACTATTATAACAAATAAAAACAAAGCAGAACTCCAAGACAGCTGTAAAGGAAATTCATTTGTTGGTCATTTTTTCCGATCTTCTTGTAAATTTACATAGTGCAGGACAAAAAAATAAATAAGAGACAAAGGTAAATGCCTGAGGAGTGTACAAGATGCAGATATTAGCTTAAATCTAAACTATAACCTGAGATTATATTCTGCTTGTCTGCATATAAAAACTAAACCTGGTAGAATGAAAGTCTATGGTAGAATAAAAAATAATATATTACAAACAGGGAAATTATTGAATAGATTAATGTGTATAATATGATTTATGCTTAGTAGTAAAAAACCATTACAGGGGGAAGAGCAGTAAATATTCACAATGTTGCGAAGTATAAAGGAAAGAAAGGGATTCCCACAGAGAGTGGGAGTGAAAGTGATGTAAATATATCAAAGTGCTTGATGCAGTGTGTCATTGTATCATGCTAAAACAATTCTTTAAATTTTCTTAAATATTAAACAGCATCAACTGAATGATTAATTCTCTCAGGTGCAGCTAAAATTTCAATGCATCAGGTGATGTACTGACAGTGTTTACAGAAATAGTAATATAAGAAATTGCCTAATCACATTATGTCACATTAAGCCTCATTAACACATTTGACCACGTTAAACTCCCAAGATTTATACAGTATATGAGTCTATCATTTAATTTATAGAACTTACTGAACAATATGCCTTAAGATTAATACATAAACAGAGAATCTAAAGGGTAAATGGTGATTCTTCCCTGAAAATCCTTTTACACCACAGATATAAGTATAGCGGTAAATACTTTGCAGATGATAACCAAGGATATTTAAGTTCATAATCTGAATATATTTCCTGTGTTCTCTTGGTTGGAAGACCTTGTTGGCTTTTTTCCATGTCCAATAAAGCTTCAGTTTAGGCTCAGCTTGAGAGTCCATGTATAGCCTATAGATAGAAAGATAGAAAGAACAAACAGTTATTTGTAAAACACCATGACATAATCTAAAACATATACAGCAGGCTCCTAGCATGAAGTACGTTTTATTAGTCTTGTTATAAGAATTTCAGTAAACAATATTGTATGATATACATAATTGATTTGTTTCATTCTGTAACAATGAATTGAGGGACTCACCAAGCGCTGATTGTCATAGGTCTCAATCAAGTCTTCATCATCAGTGAAAGGTTCTTTGTCATCCTGCAGCTGTGAAATCTGCACATTGCAAGAGAATGAGGCAACCAATGTAAGCATTAAACATTCACTATATTGTAATATAATTAATATTGAGAAAACCATTGACTCCTAATAAAAGATTCATGCTCTTGTTGTGTTCAGATAATTATTATATACAGTAAACACAACAAGTAAAGTTGTTACTGGGGGTCCAACTGTTATATCAGGCATGTTTCAACTTGTCTGATTTTAATATCCTATGGGTTGAGCAGAATAGTATGTCTTTGTGACTAGAAGTAATCACAAAATCTGTTAACATACCCCCATGTTTTTAGGATGGTAAAGCATTTTACTCATACTGCCTTACTGTTTGCTAATGGACAAGTAAGATAGAAGCTCTCAGCTTTTTTTCTAATCTAAAGAAAGTAGGGAAGACCTCCTGAATTTTTGAAAAAAATCATAATGGCTTTTGAAAAAATTCGTAATGTTCATAACCTGGTGTTATTTGCACAAGTAATTTGGGATATCCAGCATTGGAAGTATGTGGCCTAAACAAATTGTAATACAACAGCCTTATATTTATTGAACCGACAGCATGTTTTCCAGTGATTACAAAGCCTTTTTGTGTATGTTCTTTTTTTACTGGTGTGACAGGTGTGACAGGTGTGAAGTTTTTGGATATAAATACTGGTGTTAAGCAAAGCTTTTGATATGAATTGACACTTGACTTTAACTACACTTTTCAAAATCTGGAAGCAGTCCTGTTTATTTCCAAAACAGAATGAATGTAGTTTGTCATTCAAGAAAATAAAGGTATTTGGAGAATTTACAGTGAACAGGACTGTGTTTAATCATGTTTCCTTAGGTTGTTTGCGGAAAGTGCTTTTGAATTTTGCCGTCATAATGGCAAATGGAAGGCAATCCATTGACATACTTTACCCAGGAAATTAGCTGTCTGTCATCCCATCACCTCTCAACTGTTAAACAAGCCAAGTCTTTTCAGAAATATACCTCTTTTTTCCTTTTAAAGCAATATTAAAATTACAACCATCACAGAAGGATTTAGGACAAGCTTTAACTTTTGTCACTTAGTAGTGTTCAGACTATACTTTTTGTTGCTTAGTAGAAAGAAGAAAAAAAAACATTTCTTGGTAGTTAATCTTTGGGGTTCATTTATAAATCTAACTCAAGTTTTCCTAACTGAAGCGTTTTGTTTTGTACCCAAACTGCATCTTTTATTAACACATACCTTCTCCATCATTGGGTCTTCTGTGATATCACTAGCAGTTTCCATCTTGATGTAGAGAATAGCATCATGGACAGAGAGGAAGAGCATGCCTCTGTGCACCATTTCATCAAAGAAGCCCATGGACTCCATCTTCATAATAATCTCATCTAATTATTAAGAATAATTTACATCAGATTACCAATATTATTCTTAACTTCACCTATACTTTGTTTATGTATTTTTTAATCTACTGAATTTGTAAGTGAGAGCTTATTTTAAAATATCAAAATACCAATTTCAGCTTGTCCTTCTGTGGAATTTCTTAAAAATTGCATGTACAACCAGGACTTTACCAATCAAGGAAGGCTCCTAGGACCATGTACTATTGCCTTTTCACAAAAAAAAATCTTTGAGGAAACCTATTTTATAAGATCGTAATATACCAGAGGTTCGTTTGTTATACATCAGCAGTACTTACCATCACAGCCAGCAATATATACATTGACTCCGATGCGTAAAAATTCCTTTGTGATCTGTAAAGAATAAAGAGACTTAATGAATTGATCATTATAAAGTCCTAATGAACCGATTTTATTAGGACAAATCATTTTAGTTTACATAACCTCATTAACTTTTCATTAGGAATGTGGTTTTACAGTTAAAACAAGATGTACTTCAGTAAATGATTTGCACATATACACTAAATCACTTAAAGGTGCATTACTCAAGATTAGTCAATAGTGGAAGTCTAACTAAGAAGCTCAACAAAATTAGAACATTTTTTTTTCTTCATGAACCCACCCTTTCTTGCCCATTTACACAAAGAGATGACCACAGTGGGCAATTATACTTAGCGATGTCATGGCATCACTTTCAAACATGAGCTACATTGTGCATTAAAGGCAATGTCTTGCTTTGTAATTTAGAAATAGCTGATTAAAATATCTAATATTTGTTGTACCATGTTTGGGGAGATAACATTACCTCACAAGTAGATAAATACCTAGCTGACACTATGCTAACAGTACAGAGATACCACATTGTTGGTCCTCTTTCTTAGCTAAAACACTTTCACAAGTTATTAGCAGTAAATAATGTGGCTATAGATTGTTCTATATGGGTGGCTGTGCTGGATTTCAGAAACTATAGTGGCTATTAAAAGTCTACACGTCCCTATTAAATTTTTTTAGTGATGTAAAAAATTCAATCAAAACAGAAATGCTTTAAGAACATGCATACCCCGAAGCATGTGGCAAGATGTTATATGGTTTGATTAGAGATTAGAGGTAGAACCTTTCGGCCATAATTCTAAAAGTTATATATATAGTGCAAAAACAAGGCAGCTTATCATCCAAAGTACATCATAACCAATGAAGTATGGTGGTGGCAGTATCATGGGGCTGCTTCTCTTCAGCTGGGACTGGGGCTCCAATCAATGTAGAGGGAATCATGGATAGCTCCAAATATCAATCTTTTTTGGCACAAAACCTGAAGGCCACTGTTAAACTAAAGTTGAAGAAAAAATTCACCTTCTGCCATGATAATGACATGAAGCACACATAAAATTCAACAAAGGAATGGCTTCAGAAGAAGAAGGTTTAAACATTTTGGAATGACCCAGTCAGAGCCCAGATATACACTCTATCAGAAATCTGTGGAATGATGCGAAGAAGGCTTCCTTGCTATTTTAACATGGGTGTATTTATTTTTTACCCACTGCAGCTAGATGCTTAGCATCAACAGAGCATGTTCTTCTGCATGTTTTTGCTCACAGTAAAATTGTCTGGTTATGCTGGGCACTTACCAGATTCTGCCACACTTTTAATTCTGAAAACTTTGAAATGGAGTGGAGTTGGGCAGTGGCTATAATAAGACTGAGAGGAGGCCAACTTAAACATATGAAGCAGTCTGGCCCAGTCCAGCATTTTCCAAATGCATTAACTCAGCTACGTAATATACTTGTGCTGATGCCTAAACATTTGTAGCATGTTCTACACATTTTCTAGGTTATCTGTACTAGTAAAAAAAAAAAAATAAGCTGTTGCAACTTTAAAGAACATGTTCTCTGGGGTAACAAAAAAACTGAATTTTATCATGTTTATAAGGCATGTGCTGGATACTGAAAAAAAATCCTTTTAAATCTTATAGCCTTTTGCAGGACCTAACCACAAAGTCTTCAGTTGCAGAAAGTAGCTACCTAGAGTTTCCACAGTTCTTTAAATGTTTTTACAAATATTGCTATTTTGGTGCAATTATTCAGTCAACAACTAGTCTAAAACTGAAAGAAATCATTTTGAAAGATCATTATGCTCAATTGGCTCTTCTTATAACTCTGCAATACTCTCACATATCCCTTTTAAGTACATTTTACATATTCTGCACCTGGGAAAGACCCACTTAACAACTTGAATTCACACCTACCAGTTTGAGGGACTTTGCAGCCATCACATCCAGGAAGGAAACCGCAGTGAAATCCATCACCAAGCTGTGGATATCGACTTTGGGGACTGTGATGTTGACAGGCAGTGCAGCTGTCCAGTCCACTTGCATCTCCACATCTGCTTGAGCCGCAGCCTCCACTTCTTTCTGTGGTTGACCTTCCACATGCTCACTCTCAAACCCCTCATTAACCACACCCAGTTGTTCGATCGGTACCAGGCCATTCTGCAACAGATATTTGATGGGTGAACAGAAAAAAAATTGTTCCAACAGAAGGGTTATATAATTAAAGGGTCTTTGTTTTTTGTGCACCAAAGTTCTGGAACACATTTCCAATGCAGGTTTGTCAGGCTCCATCTATGTCTGAAAACAGAAAATTATATATTTTTTCACTTTAGGTGTTTTAGGTATTACTTCCTAATCCTTTACTTGAAAAATGTGATCTCTGTGACTTTGATTGTGGCATGGATATTAGTACCAGACCGATTGCTTTACATAAACTGCTCATAAACTTTCATTTCATAAGCTTCCAATCTCCTGGGATTTTCACACATAACAGTCTCTAGAGTTTACACAGAATGGTGCAAAAAACAAACAAAAAAAAATGTGAGTGAATGACTGTGGGTGGAAATACCTTGTTGATAAGAGAGGTGCCAGGAACGATATACTAACTCATATAATCACTCTTTACCACCAATTGTGGTCAGCAGAGAAACATCTCAGCATGCACAAACCTTCAAACCATGAAGTGGATGGGCTACAACAGTAAAACACCACATTGCTTCCACTCCTGCCAGCCAAGATCAGGATTCTGAGGCCATTATGGGCGCAGGCTCACGCAAAGAGGACAGCTGAAGATAAGAAGAAAACTCTTGGTTTTTGTCCAGTCTTCAGCTGTTCAATTTGGATGAGTTTCTGCCCATTATAGCCTCAGATACTTGTTCTTGTCTGACAGGGAGTGGAACCGGAGGAGTGGTCTTCTGCTGTTTTAGCTCATCCACTTCAAGGTTTGAGGTGTTGTGCGTTCTGAGATGTTTTTTCTGCTGAACATGGCTGTCAAGAGTGAATTAATTTAATAATAATAAATGAATAATAAAAATAATAAATTCCTTAATAAAATTATTTATTTTGCTATTATTTCTGTTTTTACGTCACACTAACACTGTAAAGGACTGTGAGCTGCATGTTTAATGTATGAAAAGTTCTATATACAGTACATATGCTGTCTATTATTATTAAAAGCGTTTACTGAGTTAGTCATCTGAATGTCACCAGAACATGCTACTAGTTTGACTCAATAATACTTAAATGTGTGAGATCCAGTGTATTCTGTTTTGTTTGTGTACCTCTGTGACTTTAAGCTTCCCCTTCTTGATTAGATGGTGAATCTTCTTTAATGCTTTGTTCCTTTTCCTAAAAACTTGCACTGCATCAAATCCCACCTGGCCATGAACAGAAAATGTTATCAATCCAGGATGAATGTTTACAAAAGAATATCAAGCAGCTCTTATAATTGAGAAATGCATGCACACTTACTTATGCATGGCACATGCACAACTTACTATATGCTTAATCCGGTTTTTCAGGTAATCAATGTTGGCAAAATATATTGGTGCTGTACACTTGAAAATCTTTGTTCCAGGACATGAGACAATCTGAGAGGAACATTTATGACCAAGCAAAGACAATTAGATCAATTTGATTTTTTGTTAAAAAAAAAAAAAACAGAGTTGTGAAATGAAGCATAGAGTATAACAGTAAATGGAATGGTATTTTATTTCTTACATTTTTATAGTCTTTCATATTCTTGTAGATGTCTGTGCTGGGTATATTTCCAAGTGTTGAACAAGATGGGCTGACATGAAAATGACAGATTAATTCCATATATTTGCCTTCATAACAATAATTTCCGATTGTTTATAATACTGAATCTTTGGGGGGAAAAAGCACCCCAGGCTTTTATAGCATGTCAAAAATGCAACTGATAAGGGTCCATGTCTACTTACAATTGTGTCCTAATAACCACAGTGGCAAGTTCAAACACTACACCAGCCAGCAAACCGATATCCAGCCCCAGCACAATGGAGGCAATGCATGTAAACACCCAAATACACTGTGAGAATGTAAATATATGATCAGTATGAATACATTAAATTGCACCTACTGCATTTTAAACAACTTTCAAAATGAATAAGGGAACTTTGTCTGTCTTAACCTTTTTGATTGCTAGATCCAAAAAGAACATGTATGTGATTTGAACTTTTTTACCAGTTGACCATTAAAATGTTCAGTTTGCAAAAAATATATGATTTAAATGTTCTATATGCATAAAATGTTCAATCCTGAGCTTAGGTTACTGTCTGTGCAGAGTTTCCACGTGTCTGTATGGGTTTTTTCCAAGGTTTTTGGTTACTTCCCTTCTTCTTTTTGGGGGCAGCTGTGGACTAAAAGTTAGAACAGTGTGTTTTGGCCCGCAAGGTCACTGGTTTGATTCCCTGGACCAGTGGGAAGAATGTGTGGGTGGGGGAAGTGAATGAACACCCTGTGCATCCATAGCTGAAGTGCCTTTGAGCAAGGCACCTAACCCCCAATTGTTCCCTGGGTGCTGTGGCTGCTCACTGCTCTGTGCATGCGTGTATGTTCACTGAGAAGAATGCAGAGAAGGAATTCATACCTTCGTTCAAGGTATGCCATAATAATTTGGTTTTTAAGTTTCAAAAACTTCTAAATATAGGTGGGTTGAACACTAAATTGTCCCTAGATGTGAATGAGTGTGGGTCCTGCACATGGACTGGGGTCCTATCCAGTATGTATTCCCACTTCACACTCCGCATTTCTGAATCCACCCCCACCCTGACCAGGATAAAGTGATAACTGGTGGTAAATAAATGAATCAATGACTGGTGCTTCTGTTTCAGTTGGGTAACTTGTCATGGTCATAATACGTTGTAGAATCGGATCTTATGAGAATTCTTACTATTTCCAGTGAGGACACTGTGGTTGGATTTTACTTGATGTCATACAAATAAAGATGTACAAAAAGTTTTGAAGGTTGGCCTTTGTTGGCTTTGCATGGGTGTCGCTATGAGTACTTACACAATCAGTCCTGTTCTTCCTCCATAGTATCGGTACATCATTCACCTGCATAAACATGCCTTTCAGGTTGGCAACAATGATACCCCCCAGCACTGCCTGGAAGTTTAAAAAGGAGAACAAAAGGGTAAAGTGTTAGAGGCATTTTTGTATTAGTTAAGTTCATTTTGATCATGTCATTTTTTGCAGATGTGGGCAAATTTAGCAAGTTTCTTCAGGTGCTGGTTATTCAACATGGCACTATGCATACATTATTTATAGTTGAGGTACACAGGTGTTTATAGACCTTTACAGATTTTAGTTGAATACCACTAACCTAAAGTATTGTGTACATTATATCTGAAAGACCTTTAAAAATGTTCTGGCTCCTATATAGTAGTAAAAATGTCAGGCTAGTAAAAGACTGCATATCCTTTTTTAATTTATAAAACAGTATTGACAATGTAGAACAATCATTGTTCATGTTTGATATAAAATCTGAGCATGGAACCTTCTTATTACATGTTCTGCAGCTCTTTGACATACCTTCTGTAGAGGCTGAAGTAGTGGCCCAAGAGCAACGATCACTATCAGCACCATCAGAGCTGAAATTATTCCTGCTATCTGCATTTGAACACAATCACAATAAAAAGAGGATGTGTCTGTATGCATTATGTTACTTCTGTTATGTCTATGTGTATATCTACAGTCTAAATGTATACATTCAAGTCTATATTATGTTCTTTATTCTATGGTCCCTATGTTGTTGGGGGGTTTTTTTTATCTTGGTGGTGTCAACATTTTCCCAGAATAAACAAAAACTTCAGCTCATTTGTTCGTTTCCTGAGGTTAAGGTTAGGTATTAAGATATATTACATTATGCCAGTGGAAGGTCCTATCAATACAGTAAGACAAACATGTGTGTCTCTGTGTGTGTGTGTGTGTGTGTGTGTGTGTGTGTGTGTGTGTGTGTGTGTGTGTGTGTGTGTGTGTGT
>JAQQZR010000004.1:7781348-7824599 GCA_030068235.1 Notoglanidium macrostoma
TGCACAAAGTGTGTGACTACACAGAAAACTGCTTACATAGACTGAACTGAAACAAATTAAACTTGAATGTTAATACTGTTAACATGTGTTAATACTGTACAAAACTATTGCTGTAGTTTAGAAGGCTGATCTGTTCTGAAATGTTCACACATTTAGCTCAGGCTGTGATAAATGCTTATTATGACACACAATCAATGATTGTCTAACAGTAACAGGCTGAATATAAAAAGACTTTCTAATCAGTATAAGGTACTGTATAGGATTCAATGGTGGAGCATGAAGAGGAAATGCACACAGATACTGGGGAAACCTGCACAGACAGCAGGATCAAACCTGTGACCCTGAAACAGTGAGGCGGCAATGCTGTTCCACTTATGCTATTTTTAATTACACTGCAGTTTAATTAATTACACTGAAAATATGATATGCATTTCGTACAGAGGCATAGCAGAAGGAGATTTGGTTACTTGTCTTTTCTACTTTCATAGAAATGAAATTCTGTACAGTTCTCCTTTCCCTAAAATGTTACAGACAACTTTGAGTAGTTTACTGCCCACAATGTAAAATGCTAATGATTATGATGCTTCTTTTATAAGCTTGGATATATTTATGAAGTTTGTGAAGCAGACACAGTCTCAACAAACTCTATGAGTAATTAGACGTCAGAGTGAAGTTAACAGCGAGAAGATAGCACCTTGAGAGATCACTGTAGTAGCTCAGCACTATGTGCAGGAAGTTGTGAGTTCAAATCTTATGAATTGGCTCTTATGCAAAAGAACCAATTCTGGGGCTGTTAAGCAAGGCACTTGTAGGTTAGACGATTGGATTGGATTCAGTTTAAAATCAGACAACGCAATGCTTCAGTATAAGTGGAAGTTTCATATTAAAAACTCAATTCGGTGATACTTTTTGCTCTTTTCTTAAATCATGTTTACTGTGATCATAATTATTTGTAAGTTGGTAATGATTGCTAGCATTTTTATGAAATCTAATGCTTCATAAAGAATTAATATTGTTATTAGAGATTAGAGATCATTCAGAACCATTTGTAACAGAAGTGTCACTATTCATTATCATTATTCATGTGATGTGTTTGGCATTCTTACATTTAAAAAAAAAGTTCACTGTATACTGTAGTGTATGTGTGACAAATAAAGGTTTCTAATTATGGCAAATTATAATAAATTATGTCTTCTTATGGTAGCTGTGTGCTGGGTAATAACTGAATATTACAGTGTTACTAAGTTAAGTGTGGTAGTCTCTGAACTTAATATGTTTCGAGGCTATGTCGTTACTAGTGTTGTCCTTTCACCCTCGAGTCTATGGCTATACCCTGTACAGCATGTAGCCCTATATTAAAAAGTGTAGAAAAGCTGTATACATAGATGTATTTTGGCTTTTAGTGTAAGATTTTATGTCTTCAAACAGCTTCAGCCGTTGCCCAATTTTAACTGATTGGTACACACCTATAATTTACTGTCTGGACTGCTTTGCTTTGTAGTGCAAATTAGGGAGGGATTTATTACAGGGAAAGTTCCTCTGGAATTCTATTCAATCTGGCAACCCTGCTGAGCGCCTGCGCCGTAGAGTTTCTGAACCGTGTTAGGGCAATTCACGGGGTTAAAAGCCGCTTTGGATTTATTTTCTTTAACTGCAGGATGGTCTTTGAGACATGGATCTAAAATCCGAGCTGCTCAAGTCCATCTGGTACGCGTTCACCTCGCTGGAGGCCGAGCGCAGCGGCAAAGTGTCCAAGTCCCAGCTGAAGGTAAGAGACCACGTCGGTGGAAAAAACAAAACAAAACACCTTTACCTTTGTTAAGGAGAGTAAAATAACAAATGCGTAACATCCCTGATACTTGTGTTTACACTTCCAAAACGGCATTATTTCTACAGTCTCAGAAATAAAGCTACTAAACTGTACTTTTCTTTGTCGGTGGGTTTCTACAGTCAAGGGTGTATGTTTTGTGGTTTTAGTATGTCTCTCTTACTTAGGAAAGTGCATATAGTATACCTTTAACTAGTTTTTAGACTAGTGATCCTCAAGGTATGTAATTACAAATTATGTAACTTCCAGGTACAATGTATACATACTAAAGTTACAAAACTGTCCCCTTGATGGCACCACCCCAGCAACAAGGAAATGTTCAGTTATATCTGAGAGTTGTATGTCATAATAATACAGCACAGGTTTTGTGTTCCGTTATTTAGATTACAGACATGACCATATACAGAAAGGTTTACTTGATAGCAATAGCCACATTCAAATGCAAAACTTAAAGTTGTTGAAATGAAAAGGCATCCTGATTGCACAAAAGTGTTGATTCTAGTCCAACAATGTCTTCATTCAGTATGTGTATGTTCAATGGGTTGTCATATTTAAAAAAAAAAATCCTTGTCATCCTTTCAAAATCTACATAAATGCACATAATACACACACAAATAACTGGTCTTGCTATTCAATACACAGAACTGTTAAACGATGGTCATCCCAGCTCTTTCTGTGGAATCTATCGTGTTGGAACACATCCTTATATTGCCACATGCTTAAAATGAAGCAACAACAGGGCAGATGTCCTGACACGCTGTTTGCAAAGCAAAGATCACGTTTTCTCTCAACACACATGGGGAAGAGAATTCCCCATTCAGTCCTGTCATTTCAGCAATGTGTTTGTCAGCTGGTTGTTTTGCGCATAAAAAACCATCACGCCTTTGCTCCTTGGTGTAATATATCTGTTTCAGCTGCATTGTAATACTGTGAATAAACCGGATGTTCATTGTTGCCAATCAGTCCAAAAGTGGGAAAAAGCCTTGAATGGGTCAGTTTGTGATAAATTATACTACAGCACTGTTAAATTCTCAAATATTGGGCTAACTCATGCAGCAGATGTTCTATAAGATTAAATGTAAGTAAAAAAAGGTTAAAAGCATCACACCACCCCAGCATGTTTAGTTCATTACTTACAGCTGCAAGTTCTCACACCTCCCATTTCTTTACAGCTGTGTTGTTTTTCATGCTTCTTTCCTATCTGTGTATGTAACAGGTGCTGTCTCACAATTTATACACCGCTCTGAACATCCCTCATGACCCTGTAGCCTTAGAGGAGCATTTCAAAGATAATGACAATGGCCCTGTCTCTGATCACGGATATATGCCTTACCTCAACAAGTACATTCTGGCAAAGGTATTGGTCTTATTATAGATGTACAAACTCAACCCTGTAACTTCCTGTTTACCAACTTTGTGGATATACACAAAAAATTAGTTGGTGCCTATGCTGTGATAGTCTTGATTTTACTTATGAGTTGCAGCAATCCGTGGTTGTTAATCTGGTAATCAGCTTATACGCAATTGTAGAAATGCATTAAATAGCCTTTCGTTTTGAGTGGAGTTTGCGAAAGAAAATGATTTATTGTGTCTGGGTTTTGTTGATGTTTAGGCTACTGAGGGCACATTTAACAAGGAGACGTTTGATGAGCTGTGCTGGACGATGACCGCTAAGAAGAACTTCAAGCCAAGTATTCAAGACGGGCTGTGTTCTCAAAGTGACAGTTTCAAGCTCTTCTGTCTGTTTAACCTGCTCTCTGAGGACCGTTATCCTCTTGTCATCATCCGGCCTGAGGTTTGTGTTTTAAAGGGTGTAGGAGAAAGAAGGAAACTACGGGTGATAAAATGATAATGGCCACAGGTGATAACATGAAGATATCTTGGAGAAGTTGAATGATACAGGATCGACTTTCATCAGTACATGCAATTATGTCCACTGAAACAAAGAATCTGGCAACACTGATACTAGAGCTCAGAATTCAAGGACATTCCATGGCTAAATATACTCTTTTGTTTATGAGAGAAACTTTTTTTTGTTAGCATGGTTTTATCTCAAGGGTGGCATGGAATTGCAGTGGTTAGCACTGTCGCCTCACACCAAGAAGGTTCTGGGTTTGAACCAGCTTGCTAACTGGGGCTTTTCTGTGTGGAGTTTGCATGTTCTTCTCATGCCTGTGTGAGTTTCCTCTGGGCACCCCAAGACATGCATATTAGGTCAAGTGGCTACTTTAAATTGCCCATAGGTGTGAAGTTGAGTATGAATGATTGTTTGTCTCTGTGTTAGCCCTGTGATAGACTGGTGACCTGCTCAGGGTGTACTCCACCTGTCACCCAAAGTCAGCATGGATTGACTCCAGCTTCCTTGTGACCCTTAAAGGATAAGCGGTATAGACAATGGATGGATGGGTTTAATCCCGTACATAAAATGTGCCTCATCCAGCAAAATGTAAGGTAGATAATAAAATCTAGTGAAAGACACCGGGGCATCATCTGATGTGTGACTCATCTGATTCTTCTGCAGCATTAATGTGGGGAAGGAAGTTAAAGTGGCGTAAAAACAGAACTGCAGTCATAGGGCTTCCTGATGATTACACCTCTATCTGTTTTTGTGATCAACCAAAACCCTTTAACGTTCATGTCCTGCAAAAATGGCAATGATTAGCATACATATTTAATCTAAGAAAAACCTCACCTCTGAGTTGTAAATGGTTATAATAATTTAGAGCAATTTCAGATATCTTCCTAGAAGATCTTTGCAGTAGGAATAAAGTGTCACATTTATGACCTTAACCCCTTATATATTATGAATGATATGTATGCTTTCAGCTGGAGTACCTGCTGAAGAAGATCTCTACTGCTATGGGCCAGGAGTGGGACGGGAAGGCACTGGAGGATCTGCTATCCCAGGATCCTTCTTTGCAGGATGGCCTGTCTGTCTGGATTTTTTTGGAGCATCTCATTGCAGGGAATCTTATGAGGGTGAACAGTAAGGAGGCCTTCAGCCTGGCTCTGAATGACATCTTCATGGAGATGTACCACAATGTACTGAAGAAGGTGACTGTGCAATAGTTAAAGGCCTGCATGATTGTTACTGACTGAACTTTAATAATGATAATGACAAATGACAAGCTTCAATTTGATTACATTTATATCCCAACGCTGTTGATTTTTTTAATGTGATTAGTTGGAAGGTTTTGATTAATTTTCTATTAATTCTTTTAATAATCACAGGTTTTTATTAATATGTTCATTCCAATATAATACGTTATTATTTCTATAGTAACATCTCATTCATAAGGACTTGTTTGAGGGACACTTCACGTAATATAAGCATAATGAAAAACTTGTTATTTAACAAAGAATACCTTTCATATCGTTAATGTGGTGAAGTTTTCTGTTGGGAGACTTTACTTAACATTTCCGTAAGGAGTCTTCAATGTTAGTCAGCACTTTGTAGCAGTCAGAAGTACAGTAAAGCTGATACTTTAGGCTTTCCACCACTGAAAAGTCATCAAGACAGAGCATTTTGTACTTTTAGAAAAAAAATAGAGACAGGTGAAGGATTGACTGGTTGTAGCTGATATGATGCAAGAGATACTAAGGAACTATCTTGTTTCACAATAAGAATTGGGATGTATAGGTTGGTTGTTTTTTTTGTTTTTTTTTATTGTTATGTAAGATCATTAATTAAAAACAATTTAATAAATAATTAACACAAATGTAATCACTGGTGATTTTTTTTCCTTGTTCTATATTTTTGATTAATTATGGTTCTGTGTTATGGCTAAATCTGCTGTCTTTATCTGAGATAAACTTATCTGAAAAGCGATATGGGTATTAACATTGATAATAACTTTGATGTTTTCTCTTTCTTTCAGGGTTACATGCTGAAAAAGGGGCATGTACGAAGGAATTGGCATGAGCGCTGGTTTGTGCTTAAGCCAGGCAGCTTGGCCTACTACATTAGTGAGGACCAGAAAGAGAAAAAGGGAGAGGTCCAGCTGGATGGGAGCTGTGTGGTAGAGGTGAGTTCTGCTGTTATCCATTGGCTCTGTTCTGAAGTGCAAACCACTTCATTTTTCTCCACCAAATATATCCTTGATAGTTCTTAAAAAGAACAGAATCACCAGTGATCAATCTTGATGGAGGCGCTCTATGACCATCATTTTGTCAAAATGGAAAAATTTACGAGATGTACAGATGTATGTGTAAATGTATAGATATATTTAGAGCAGCAAAACTTCCGAAGTTTGGATATTTTTGTACGTCTAATTTTAATCTTTTAAAAATGGTTACAATCTTTTAATCTGTGAGAAATATTTAACAATATTCTACTTTTACAGTTTCTGGCCATAACAGTATGTCTCTGCAAATTTCACTTGTTTCTGTAAATAAATGCATGTTAAAAAAATTATTCAATTTCACTTTTGTGTAAGTCATACAGGACAATGTCTGTAAGTTTTATTTATTTGCAGCTGTTTAATTTTATAAAATATTTTAATGATTAAATGTGAATTAGTGAAGAACCATTTGTATGTTTGTACAGATCCACAGTTGAATGACTGTATACTAAGATTTATATTATAGTTTTGTATTAAGTTAAATGTGCATTGAAGTCACAGGAATAAATCTAGACAAGTAAACATTATATAGTGTCAATTATTGTTTGTAATTGGCAGACAATGCCCGACAAAGAAGGAAGACGCTGTTTGTTCTGTGTGAAGACTCCTGGCAGGGCATATGAGATGAGTGCTTCAGATCAAAAGCAGAGAGTGGAGTGGATTCAAGGTGAATGCTTATACCTAAGCCCTTCTGGCTAAATCTGTATAAATATTTTCTAAATATTGAACTTGAGATTTCCACACAGTATTGTAAGACAATTATTGCATTTAAAATTATATAGTAATTCAAAACTTCTATATTTATAATCTTGTAATAGTGTTTGGTTTCGCCTGTCTCACCCTCTATGTACACTAGCTATTCAGACAGCCCTCTGCCTGAAGACAGAGGGGAAGAACTCGGTGCATCAGGAGCTAAAGCTGCGCAGACGAGAGCTACGAGAGAACAGCCAGAACAGTCAGAGAAGCGAGAGCCAGAGCAGCCAAAGTGGTCAGAGAAGCCTGTGCCAGAGTGAACAAAGTGCGGAAGTCGAGGAGCCCAGCTCTGTGACTCAACACGGAGAACCAAAGAGCAAGGAACCAGACCAGGAGATTATGGACATCATCCAAGTAAGAGAGAGGGAGTAAAGAGACATGGAGGATACAGTTCAAGTTTTGAGTTTACTAATTTAGTCTGTTTTAGCAACACCTAGAAATGGATGTGCAGCGCAAAAAGGAGGACGCATGGGAGAAAGAGAAGCAGAAGGAGAGGCAACAAGAGCTGGAGAGACAGCTCGAGGAGGCAAATGAGGTAAGACAGATACATTGCAGTATATTGTTCTTAACAATTTACTCTTGAAACTAGAGAATGGAATATGAACCATTTTTGATAGCAATAATGCGCATATACTAGATTGCATTTCTAAATTTTATGTTTGATGGTGGGCTGGTTGCTGCCTAGGCCAGAGAGAACATGGAGGCTACACTGGCTAAGATGGAAAGAGAGGTGCAGCAGCAAAAAAAGAGGATACAGGAGCTGGAACTCACGCAACAGAAACTGGAGGAGACACTCAACACAGAGATTCAGGCCCGCTTAGAGGAGGAGAAAGCGCGACATGAGCTGGAGAGGTCAGTCACTGACACCTCATTGTTTTTTGTATCATCTTGAGCAAGCTTGTACAAGAATTTCCATCGGGTCTGCATTCATAATCAACAAAATAATCAAGTCAGCCTAGTATCACAGAAAGACAGGCTTTGTTTCCCAAATCCCACACAATTATATTAAATAATGTTTTCAATCTGGTATGCCACAGGAGAGTACAGGACTTGACTTTTTTGATCCTAGGGGAAATTGAAGTGTTACAGCATCAAGAACATGAAACAGGACACAACACATGGTGTACAGTCATCCCCAGAATCATTGGCACCTTTGCTAAAGATGGGCAAACTTTCTATGTTCAATCTAACGTGATTAAGTGGTATAATGTGTCCTTTCATTATAACACCCATATGATCTGGGAATATTTAATAACTTTTAATAACTATGGAAAATGATCAACAAAAACACATGCAAAGAATCATTATTAATATTTTTACAATGAATTAAATGAGTAATTTGTGGAGACAGCATATGGTAAGCATATGTAACGGTGCCTTTATAAATAAATCAGAAATGTGTGTGCATAACTGTTCATTTGGTTTCCACGAAAAGACTAAGAAAAAGAAGGAAAATATATCTCATTTGTCCAATGCCTGAACCCACTGCGCTAGTTTCAAGTCTTGTTTGGGTTTGAGTTGTAGTTCATGAGGAAATTCTGCTGAAACCTGGCAACCCTGCTCACAAGTTCAAGCTCCTTATGAAAGTAAAAACCTAAGGCTTGCATAACCTTTGTTTTGTTTGTCCTGAGGGATGAAACACATACTACAGGCACAGACCTAGTACCAATCTAAAGCTTTCAAGTAAGCTTTCTAAAAAATAAGTAGCACTTCCTATTTATATCCATATTTGTATGTGTTTAGAACGCATGATCTGGTTATTCCGAATAATGTATTTTTTTCTCTGTTACATCCCTATTGTGTATATACATGCTTGTGTGTCTCGCAGGCTACTGGAGGAAGAAAGGAGGAAGCTCACGGAGTTGATGCGCCGTCAGAAACAATTGGAGACTCCTGATTGTGCAGAAACAGCCCAGGAGAAAACACCTCAGCCCCAAAAAGATGAGGATAACATACCTCCTGCATCCTCTGTGGATCCTCCAGCCTCTAGCCCCCAACTTACAATGTGTCTACCCCAGGCCATTACAGAAACAGTGGAGGCACATCAGTACAACATGGAGGTACTTAAACAGGGATGAGCAGAGCGAAGGGATGGGAAATAAATAGATTTTCAAGTCAAGTCATGTGGGTTTTTATTTGTTATAACTATATATAGCTCATATACATTGGAACAATACATTTCTCCAGAACCATAATGCAACATGTAAAAGTGTGCACGACTACATAAAGTGCAAGTGCACAACTGTGTGAGATGAGTACAGCAAAATAAATACACCAAACAGAACAGTAAATACATTGGACAGTACATATACAGGACAATATATACACAGAACATGAGCTGTAAACTGTAAAATATTGTAATGGTAACAGCAGTACACTTAGTGTTCCATAAAGTGTCTGATTTAGTTTTAGAAGGTGCTGGTATGTAATGGTATTTAGTCATACTGGGTTAGTGTTTGACTAGCCCAGGTAAGCATTGGGAGCCAGCTGGTTGTTGAGTAATCTGAATCAGAGAAGAAACAGTAAACAGACATTGATGTAAACAGGATTTGATGTAATTATTGCTTACCATTCTTTGAAATTATTCAATTTATCTCATTACGCAGAAAATGCCCGAGAATTCTCATAAAGCCCCACATATGAGACAATGGAACGTCCAGCTCAACTGCCTTATGAAGCCAATCACACCAGCAGGTAACAATTTCGCTACACGGTCGGCAAAACCAGGCAGACCATTTAAAATTTTCGGTTTCACTTAGAAAAATGTAGTAATCTGCTGTACCCAGGAAGCCCACAGGCAGTGATGTCATAAAAGGGAATCTTTGAGTAGACAGACCAAAGAGGTTAATAAACAAGGAAATTGTCCAGGACGGGTGGCCTAGTGCTTTAACTTGTCACTGGGATTCTGAAATCCTGCTGGCAGCCCTGCTTACAGAGCCATTCTAATTCATCCAGACTCAACACGTTTTAACTGTTGATGTTAAGTGAATTTGCTCTTTTCCCTCGTCCATGTGTAGACAAGATTGAGCGTCTGTCAGTGAGGTCCAACAACCCCAAACAAGGCCAGGCACTCACCAGCACAGAGTTCATTGTAAAGTACCAGTCAACTGTCACTGAAACAGAATCCTCTAACAGCCAGTTACGAAAGAGAGAAGAGGATGTGGACACACAAGAACCAATCAGTGCATCTGGGGTTGAGGAACCACAGAAAACCAGAGAACAGGTTGAGCAGAGCAAAGACTTTACATAGTCACTCACTGACCGAAGCTCAATGACAAGTAAACTTTTTGTGAGATTTGTCCTTGTTATAGCAGCCTTACCATTTTACACAGGTGAATAGTACCAGGTGAACTGTAGATGTAAATGTATAAAAAAAATGTAGTTGTAGGACCTGTAAAATATATTATTTTTAAAAATGTTGGTCTTCTTCAATAAAGCGTTTGTGTGTGTTTGTGTGAGTGCTTGTGGTTTTAATGTGAATGAATAATACCAAACACAAAATGCAATATTATTTTTATCCCACCACACACATTCTGTTCTGTTGAGGACAAACACAAACACTCATTTATTTACAGCCATTTCACTAAATACAAACAATACCAATTTCTAGTTCAAGTTTTCTGTTTGTCACATTTGTCAGTGACACCTGACTTGTTAGGAGTTACTAACCTTTAATGTGCATTCAATAGTACAGTGTGTAAATAAATAATAATGAGAACCATTAAATTATGACCAATGGTTTGCTCAACCAGGCTTAACTAATGACTTCCTTAGTTATATTATTGTTATTATATAATCTGGTGCATGATGTACACTGCGTATTTCCTGTTTCACTGTTATAATCCGCATCAACAATTTATACCGCCCGAGTTCTGCATTTAGATCTACCATATTATTTCTCTGGGAAAAGAAAATTATGCATATCAAGATATGACATTTCTCATTATTTTGTGACTGCATTGCAGAAGCTTGTTCTTTATCTTTCATTTTCTTCTGTTCTCTTTTCTATGCTTTTGTACTGATTACTCTTAAATTTTCACTAGTGCCTGATTATAATTCTATAGATGACCAGTAGAGGGGGCACTTGTTTTGAAATTTCTTGCCTCCTGAATTTCAGCCTAATTCATTGCATACCTAAAATCTTGGTGCCTCATTGTCATCTATCTCATTGTACCTCATTTGCCATTCCACTTAATAAGTCAATAACCCATTATAATAATGATTAAGTTAATATTCCTGAGCCACTGGTTCAGTTCAAAGACCTAACGAAATAAAACACAAGTGCCAAAAAATGTTGTCATAGTCCTGTCAACTTCTTTGTGCTGCTGATAATGTGCTACTGATCAATACAACTATCACACACTCTTAAAACAAACACTTCTTTAGTGCTAAAAGTTGAAAAAATTCATGCCGTCTATATTTGGTTCTGTGGATGCTGGCGACTGAGTGGAAATGAGTCTGCAAGACATCACTTCCAGCCACAAAGATGAATGATGGCCTTCTGTGCTGGTTTTGGGTAATAATCAATAGCATGACTGTAAATGATCTTTGAGAAACAGTCGTGGTTTGTGATTTTCCAAAATCAGATCTTTTCCCATAGAGTTCGGAATCTTTCTGTTTATATGCCTAAATATTCTTGCACATGTCTGTTACATGTGCTAGCTTTAACACCTGAGTTTTTCTTTATGTATTTATAAACTTTATTTACTTTGCCCATTACAATAAAATGACTTCAAGAGACAATATGTCCAGGAAAGTCAAAGATTCAGATTTGCCTTTTGAAAACTCAAATTCTTGTGGTAGCTCCAGAAATCCATGCTATGAAGTGTCTAGCAGTAGAACACATATAGAACACTGGACTGATCCAGTCGTTGATTGTAAACATGCAACACTATCTGGGTGCTTCCATTCATTTTTGAGGCAAACAGCAAGACAGCATGTTAGACTGGATTGCAATTTTGCGACATCAGAGCTCACATGTCACAAGTGCTCTTCGGAGAAAAGGAGCAGTGACAGAATATGAACATGAGGATATTTGTTCCTTAGCAATCATCCCTTTATTACAATAGGCATCTAAAAAAAAATTCCCCCAGTTTCCCTCTGGTGAATCGGGGTCAGATGAATAAGCGATTAGAAGGCGTTTAGGGTAGAGACTGTTGGGAATGGGAAAGACAAAAGCCAGATGCAGTTTTTCTAGAAAAGGGTGTATGGCTCTTAAGGGAGTAACACCTGCTCTAGAAGAGCTGAATAACACTGTCAGTAATAGATTTTAATAGCTCTACTGTTTTCTTTCCCAATAATTTTTAGAGTTGATGCATATGTGCATGTGAGAAATGTGTAAACAATTGTGAATGATACTTTACAGATTGGTTTGTAGTTGGGTTTTTTTATTATTATTATTTAGTGTCTTCAGTTACTGCCTTAACTTGGTCAGAGCTGTGGTGGATCCAGAGATTATCCTGGAAACATTAGGAGTGTGGTAGAAATGCACTCTAGTTGGGATGCCAGTCCATCACTGGGCACTACACACACATTCATTTATCACTTTTAGTAGATACAAGATTTTAACTCATTAGAAAATACTCTGAAACAGGACAGTTGATATCCTTCACAACAATGTCGAATCCAAATTACAGTAGTAAGAATGCTACATTACATGAGCCTGTCTTCCCTGAGTGAAGTGTACCAAGGAACTTTATTAAACCACTACACATTCATCAGCTAGACTTAGCTATTCTAGTATTTTATATACTTTTATCTGCTGTGCTCAGTAATCATTGATTACCACATGTAATTCCCCTCTGCTCAAAGATACCAAATACAGAAATGGTGAGCAGAACATTTGCAGCTTGTCCATAAGCCATTAAGTAGATGCTCTTACTTTGCTTCCTTTTCATATGATCAGTGTGTCTATATTGGGGTTTGGTTGCTGTAGCACACCATTTGTGTATTAGCTTTGGGCCCACCCTAGCCAAAGGATCACTGTCTGATATGCAACCACCTGTAATTATATTCTTTAGCCTCAACCAACTTCCTCTGGTGCATTTCCTAGGGCAGAAAAAAATGAAATGGACCACAGACTAGTAAGCCAACGACCAAAAATACTCTAGCACTCATGAAAATTTAAAACTGAAAGTTGTCCTTGTTGTTTCAGCTGGAATACTTATCCCCGCAAACGTTGTGAAAAATGGAACGATTGATCTTAAACCCTTTTGAACACTTGATTTAGATCAGAGGTGACCAACTCTGGCCCCAGAGGGACAGAGTCCAACACAGTTTGGTGATTTCCCTCCTCAAAGACACCTGATTCAACTCACCACTTAATTACCAGGTTCAGGAGGTGTCTGTGAGCGAAATGGCCAAACTGTACACGACTGCAGCCTCTCCTGATTCAGATGAATGGATATCAAATGGCCTGGTTTATGGAGCTGTTGATGTCATTCTTATAGAAGCACACTAAGAATGTTACCTCATGAAGCAGTGCAGATAGAAAACCTTTACTTTAAAAATTGTACTGTTTTAATGTGTACACAGCTGTAGAGATGCTGTTGGTGGCTGAATCTATTACTGAGCTACAGCCAGAGCTTGTAACCATTTCTCATCATCATATGACAAATTGTCATTTTATCAGGTAAACCAACTATGTAAGTATACTTTTTAGGTATACTATTAAGGACTATTGTTCAGTCTAGTCCAGCAGAAGAAAGAGATCCTCATAGGACCACAGGAAAGGAAAGTTCTTGTTCAAATTCATCAAAGGGCCACAGGAAAGGAAAGTTCTTGTTCTAATGTCAAAGCACAGCCATGACATTAACATGGAAATGGAAAGTTGGTGGGTCTTGCGCATTTATGAGTTCACTAAAACTTTAGTTTGTATAGTATTTAGCATCAGTATGGAATTATTTCTTATATGTGCGTGCAATTTGGTTTTAAATTTCTGGAAACTGGGCAGAACAGTGGTGCAGTGGTTAGCACTGTTGCCTAACAGCACGAAGGTTCAGGGTTCAAACCTGGCAGCTGACTGGGGCCTTTCTGTGTGGAGTGGAGTGTGCATGTTCATGGATGTTCTAATGCCTGCATGGGTGTCCTCCCACAGTCCAAAGACATGCAGATTAGGTCTAATGGCTACTGTAATTTGCCTTTATGTGTCAATGTGAGTGCAAATGGCGACCTGCCCAGGGTGTACCCCACCTCTCACCTGAAGTCAGCTGGGATTGGCTCCAGCTCCTCCATGACCCTGACAGATAAATGGTATAGATAATGGATGAATGAATAGATTCCTGGAAAAAAAAAATTGTGGATTTTTTTTCTCCAATTTCTCCCCAGTTTGATCACCAGCCAATTCCCACCCACCAGTCAACTTACCCCTATAATATGACAGTAAGCAAGTAGGGATGGTAAAGGCTAATACTTGCTTTCTCTGAGACATGTGAAACCAGCTGAAAACTTTTTCTCACCCAAATGCTGCTCATGCTACATCATAAAACTCTTGGAGAAAAGTGCTATTTACCCTCTTCCACATACATGCATTCACAGAGTGCCCATGATTGGCTAGTGTCACTGCGATTGACAGGGGAGAGAATATGCTATCCTTCTCAGCCAGACAGCACAGCCAATTTTGCTTTTACTCCTAGCCAAAGCCAGCTGTGGCATCTTCAGGATTTGAACTTGCAATCTCTTGATCATATGGCAAACACTTTTGAAACATTGTAGGCTTTTAAGTGGTAATAAACAGTATATGAAGGAAATCCACTGACATTAAATGGAACTGTAATGAGCAATGCCACTACTCTTAATTGATGTGAGGTGATCTCTCTTTGCAGAAACGCACAAGATTGTGCAGTTACACAGATAATGCGAAACTGTTCAAATGTACCTCATCCTTATAATTGTACAGAGCCAGACTTGGGTGTAGGTCTTAGAGCCAGAATTGGGCAAATTTATGAACATTTAATTCATAACTATAAGCAAGATAATGTTTTTGTGATAATTTTATATTATGAAATAAATGTCTTGCATTGATTCAATAGGTCAGGTTTGGCTGTAATGAGTAAAGGATTTGGTCTTGTTGGGAGATCACCAACTGATGCATTCTCAACAGGCAATATAGCTAGGATCAAAAACACTGTTTAACTATTAATTATACATGCGTTTTTCTAATTGGACTGTATTGGGTATTCTTGTATCCTTTTTCTTGTCTACAACAAACAAACAAACAAAAAAAATTTAATAAAATTAAATACAAAAAGGTTTGACGATGTGAAACAAGTGTCATGCTTGCGAATAAATTAGGAGAATTAATACTATGAAATAAAGACGTTCAGACGTATCTTAAACTTCTACACGAAAAGAGCGGAAGTCAACCCTCAATCGGTCTTTTTGTCATGAGAAGTAAAAACGTCACTTCTGCTGCCACGAGCACGCGCGTTTTGGACTTTAATTTTGAAATGCTTCAGCTTGGTGCTGCGGTTTCCACTGATCAGTAAACGCATGCTGAGCTTAAACTCTGCGATGGATGAGATATATGCGGACAGACTGACCGTGCAGAATTTGTCCTCTTTACAGAGTGTAACGAAGGCTTTGAGAGATGAGCAGATCAGGTGCGAAATATTATTATGGAGACAAAGTGGGAAAGTAACCATCTACCTCCAGTTAGCTTAGCTAGCGACAACGTTTAGTCATGACTGTTTATAGTAAATTCAGGTATTGTTAGCAGTGACTTATATTTGAATGTCTTGGACATGTTTGGTGATCAAAACGTCAATCAGTAAAAATCAAACTTACTGTAATTAAGGTCAGAGAAAATATACTATAGCTGTCATTATGGTATCATGGTATTGTCTGATTTTTCACTAATACAAACATTAAAGTTAATCTCACTTTAAACAGAAGACAGAAAACATATGCATCACTGAATCCTGACAGTGTAGTCATAGTTACTAATGGGGAAAAAATCTTATTAATAGCTAACTAATGATTCAGGCAAGCCAGCTAGCTATTGTGAGACCTGATTATGTAAGCTGTCTATGAACTTGAGAGCTAATGGGGTTGGTTCATCCTTCCCAGAATCCTCCACACCAAGTAGCAAGTTGCCTTTTTCAATGCCATTAATATTGCAAAAAACTAACCGCAAAAATATGATAACATCCTATGCCATAAATTTTAACATGAAATTGAGGATATTTGTATAAAAATAAGTATTTATATTATAATATAAGTAATATATTAAAATATCCGCCAGCTGCATTCGTATGGCAATAATAGAATTTAATATAAACAGGTGCCCTTAATGTTTGTTTTGATCATGAAGGCTATCGGAACATTAATGTAATGTTTGAATACGATTTCCGGACCGCTAATGTTGTAGGGAGCCATATATTTTCAGGTTACCTTGAATGAGTAAGCAAGCTCACATTAGACAGGGTACATAATTTACTTCTCTGTTTCCATTAATGCAAAAAAAAAAAACAAAAAAAACCCTACTTAATCAGACTTGTGCTTATGAGTGGTGTGGTCCTTTTATATCACACTGCTATTTGTGCTCCCAGGTGTGGTGTGGAGACCGAGGTCCTGTACAGTCTCTCTGCACTGTTATTGAGACTTTCTGATAAGCTCCAAGAGGACCATGAGGACCAGGCAGCACCGCTGTGTCTCCAGCTTACAGCTGAGTGCTTCCGGGCGCAGAGAAATGCATGTGTTCATTGTCCTCGCAACCAGTGCATTCTACGGTAACTTATGTTGCGTACTTATCTGTCGCTGTCATTTACACTTAGTGGGATTACTAGGGATCTCCGCAATCCTCCCCAAATGGAAACGTTGGGGTTCATTTATCAAACTGGATACAAACACATTTATTTACGGGAGAAATTTGTTATTCATGAAAGTTCAGTTCGGGAAAAAAAACAACATTTGTGTCCTATAATTGCTCCTAAAATTGTGTAAGATTATGAAATAAGGTGACTCGCTAATGTGGACCTCCATTGATCAGCTTTAAATAATATAATTGGCATTTACTACAATTTTATACCCAAATTGTTTTGTCAAGTTACATTGCTCCTTTATTTCACTTGCACTCAAAATGTAAAGGAACTTTTGTGTCACTCCATTCTTGAAGGTAGTCAATAAAAAAAAATACGTTAAATAGGAAGATTAAGGCTAACCATTCAATATCAAAAGAAATGGCACCATATAAAAGAAAGAAGAGTTCATTGTGAGTCTGTCATAGCTGACAAGCTGCAGTGGCTGAGCTGTATTATTGGACAATTTAGCACACAGTGTGAATCTTCAACTCAAGTCTGTGGCTTCTGGTATTACTTTTTCATGCGATCTTTATTGTCAAATTGCACTTTTGCTTATTCACATTTTGCATGAATGTTCACAGCTGTGAATGATTTTTGTCGTACGTGGACCTTTGGCTGGTGAAACAGGTGCCATTAATTCGGTCATCTTTGTTAACCACTACACACATTCGCACGCTTATTGAAACCTGGGGCAGACTTGCATAGTCAATCCACCAACTGACATGTTTTTGGGAAGTGGGAAGAAGCCGGAGAACCCAGAGGAAACACACAGACACAGAACCTGAGAAATTCCGCACAGAAAATAACCAGGAACACACCGAGGACCCTGGAGCCGCACCACCATTCCGTCCCAGGTGTATAGTGCTCTCTAAAAATCACACATTGCTGAGGCTGCGTTAGTTAAGACCTGATGTAAATAAGGGGCCCAGGTAGCAATATTATTGTCAGTTGTGCATGAAGTATCTTTGCTGCCTAGAGGTGTGATCTCTGTCTTTACCCGTGGCATGGTTGTTGGTGCCAGACGGGAACCTGGAATGACAATCAATCTGTCAATTTTCCTCTGCCCTCTCTAATCAACAAGGTTTTTGTACCCACAGGACTGTTGCTCGCTCAATGTTTTTTGTTTTTCACACCATTTTGAGTAAACTCTAGAGACTGTGTGAAAACCCAAGAGAAGCAGTTTAAGGAATACTTAAACCAACCCATCTGGTACCAACATCCATGCCATGGTTAAAGTCACAGAGGTCACACTTTTTCCCCATTCCGGTGTCTGATGTGAGCATTAACTGAAGCTCTTGACTTGTATCGGCATGATTTTATGCATTTCGCTGCTGCCACATGATTGGATAACTGCCTAAATGAGCATCTCTATAGGTGTTCCTATTAAATTGACAGGTAGGTGTATATCCAGCCATTTCCCTCAAGCTATCAGTGTGCTTTTGAAACCTCTAACAAAAGAAAAGGTATCACATTTAACCTTTTCCCCCCAATAGGGATCAGGGTTGTATCCAGGTATCACTAGGCATTCTAGGAAAGTTGCTCAAGCTTACATCAGGAGCATCTGATCATCGTCTTGACGGTAAGTCTATTTAACGTGCCAGATGACATTTAAAACCTTGCTGCATTTTGTTAATAATGATCCTGAACCTTACATGACTAGTTCAACACAATGCTCTGTGATCATGTGACATTTCTGTATAGTACATTTACATTCTTGAGTGACTGTTGTATTGTAGTTTGACATCGCAACAGATCCAATATCTTGTTTTGGCAGCACTTCGATGTGGAATTCAGTTTCTCGGTAATGCCGCAGTTGGGAACCAGCTATGCAAAGATGACATTTGGGCCTGTGGTTTTCCACACATGTTTTTGTAAGAGAATTTACATCACCCAAACCAATCCTGCGTTTTTCATTATGCAGGTCCCCTTAATAGTGAGACTGGTTCCATACACATTGTGCCAGGAATGCTTCTGAATCAGACCTTCTGTTGTTTTTTCAGAGACCTTTTGGAACTGAACGATGAGAAGGCTGTGGCGTATATGTGCATGGTCATTCACACCTGTTTGGATCCAGAGAAGACCGAGCAGCTGGGCATGCATCCAATCAAGCTGAAATTGGCACTGAAGATCACGGAGCTGTGTCGGACTCTGCCTGACATTGACTGGACGTATGTTGTATTTATCAGATTTGTTTACCATTCTTGAGGCTCAGCTGTTAGGTAGAAAAATGGAAATCTGTATAATTGTGATAAAAGTGTGGTTGGTTTTTGCAGAGTACTGATTGTCTCACAACATTTCTTCAAATCCCCTGAGCTCATCGAGAAGATGTATGTAGAGATGAACGATCATGAAAGGTAGAGAACATTTATAGCCGTTGCACGTCTATGAGGCTGCTGATTTGTATGTGGAAAAATTGTGTATTTAGATATAAGAAAATACGCTTTTTTTAGTCGTGTTGATTAGCCGTAATAACAGACGCTGTATAATTACAGTAAAACACATGCTTACAATGTATTCTCACTTGCTTTTGAAAAGGCTTACGTTACTGGAGCTTGTGTTAGCCCAGCTTGGAGAACTTAAAGAGGGAGACTGTGCGATTCCTCTGAGAACAGCTCAATTCTTCGCATTGTCCTTCCAGCGCAGCTGCAAGGCTGTTCTCGCTCTCAGCGCCGTCTCATCAGCTGATGAGCAGGTAATTATCTCCTCAAGCTTCACTGTATGATAATACAGATCTGGGTTGAAATTACTAAAGAGTCGACTGATATCTCAATTGGTTTGTGTGAATAAGGCCTTGGCAGTGATCAGGTTCCTGGATATTCTCTGTGACTTGACATCTGGACAGAGCAAATTTATGGCTCTGCAGGATCAGCCAGACCTTCTCCAGACAACAGTTGGTAAATACATTGTGGTTGGTCAGCTTACCAGGTTTGGTTTTTTACTTCTTGGCATCGTTTGCCTTCATTCACGTCGTTTAATTATACACTGCATACCAGATTTTAAGACCAGGCAGCCAGCCAAATGTATATGTCTAAATGATCTGGAAATGATTTAATTTACACGGCGGTACAATTTGTCAGTCTGCTTAAAGAAGAGTGAAACATTTCAAAGTGTGATTTTCTCACACAGTAAATGTGCTTTTAATCATGTTTTTTGGATAGTACTGAAGTGCATCTGATATAAGCCTAATCAAGTAAGGCTTTCTGTTGGTTTCGGTCAAAATGTTCATGATTGTCCTGCACTCTAGTCAGAAAGGAATTTTTGAATGTGATATTCTCCTTTTTGCACTTTTGCGGATGGGCAAATTTTTGCTATAGCTTCACTTGAGGTGGTGCAAAAAAAAGAAACACGTATTAGATCAGGAACATCTGTAATCTTTAGAACTACAATTTCACCATATTAAAGCAATTCCTGACACCAACACATACATGCTTATATGTCTCTGCCATCTCATAATACAAAACTCAATGTTTTCAGGTTTATTTTCATAAATTCAAGCATGTTTGAAAGTGATCAGGCTTTCTCCATGGCAATTTGCACTCTTAAAGGAAAAGTAGACCGTTGCTGAACTTTTACGGGTTCCCCAAAACTAGAACAAGATCTCTCTCTGGTGCTGGATTTAAGGTGTGGGTGTGTGAGAGAGGACGAGAGAGAGTGTGATGCTAGATCAGAACGCTTAAGATGCGCTTGTTTACATACTCGCACCACCAAATAAATTGTTTCAACTATTATTTTGAATCCAAAATCAAATATAAAATCCTAGTTAAACCCAACTTTAGATGTAAAGCATTTGAGTGGGCTATTCGTCAGATTCTGCGGTTATTCAAATGCCCCTGACTGGAAAGAGTCTATTTCTGGACAGTTTGTCTCATTCAGAAAACACATAAAGCAGTCGTCTCTCTGTGTGCCACTGCTGGGAACTTACTCCACCACCAGGTCACACTCCATTACAGCTGCACGCTACATTGTACCACAGTTAGAGACACTGGGGACGACAGTACATGATTTATCTCTGCGTTTGCTCTGTCTTGTGATTTTTTTTTTTAATTTTCTTGCATAGTAATTTTTTCATCCAGTATGTTTCCATATGAGTATTTCACAAGCACAGTGTACAAAAAGAAAGTGCGATTATTACGCATGTTGTTAAAGCTGGAACAAGATCACATTATTAAAAGCGCATGCACATGCTCATCAAACTGTCTCACCTTTAACATTTAACCTTATCAGCTTAATCTCTTAGAACTTTGCTTTCAGTGAAATTAAGCCCTTTCTTTCTGGCTTTCTTATACGCAAATACAAAATGACCTTTCCTTTCCCTTTTTTTAGATTATTGTTCGCTCTGACTATACTATCTTAATATCTTGTATGTTTTAGAGCTGCTGAAGGAAGTGCATTTTCTAGGGAAGGCCAGTAAAAACGCGTTCAGTGCAGCACAAGATTTCTCTCTCACGTCATCAGACGAAACAAGCACACACCCTGCCCTCAGCTTTAAAGCACACCTCATCCGGCTGATTGGAAACCTGTGCCACGGACACACAGCCAACCAGAACCAGGTACAAGACAAGCAAACCACACAAATGCAGGGAAAAGAATAATAATGGTGAACTGCTAACAGTGAATAAAAGCTAGTATGGATTGGATTGCACTTTATTGAAATGATAAGTGTATGAACAAGATGCCTGTAGATAAATTTACTTAATGAAGAGTCTTTTATTTGGATTCCAAATCATTTCCAACACTCTGACTTATGGACACATTGTCAATTTTTTGGAAAGGAACAGTTGACCAAGAAGCATAAATCCTCGAAGGCTTTGTATTCATGCTTCAGATTTAGCACAGAAAGCAACCTGTTTTGCACTCTTACTGACTATTAACTACTTGGGTTCTTTTTTTTTCTTTCTTTTTTTTTATCGTCAGTGAAGTCTCCCTGCTTGAAAACTAATCTACGGATTAGCATGTACTGATAAAAGCTCCAGGACCAATCAGAATCTCTTTGCTTGTATCATCTCTTCTGCCCCTCCCCAAGCTGATTTTCACTTTGTTTCTCCTTCCTCTCTTTTTAATGAATTCCTTTGTGAGTACCCTCCTGTGATGGCAGCGTTTGCACCCATTCACATCACCCCCATTCAGTCAGCTAAGAGCAGAGACTTGCACCAGTCCCGTTAAATGGGGTCAAGGCACACAACTAAAGGGTCAAAGGCCAGAAAACAATGGCAAGACATGCCGAGATTGCAGTCTCACTGATTGACCATGTAATCCTTCACTTGTTAAGGCTGCCACTCACCGCTGCGTTCTCATGGATTTCCCTGCTTGGAGCATATTGCATCTGTGCCAGCACAAAGACTTGCCGATCTTAATTGCCTTGTTAGAGTTTTGTTCTTGGAAGTTGTTTACCTCCACCACCCTCCCACCTAGCTTTCTCTTTAACACCAAATGAACAGGTGTGTAGATAGCATTTCTTATTCTGCATTTTTTTTCCTGTACCAAGGTGGTTGGATAGCATTGAAAACATTTTACTTGTTACAATATAATTATCACGACAGCTAGGAAACTGGAAGGGCAAAAGCTAACACACAGGTTTTTTCTAATCTTTTTCAACTGCTTGGAGAAGAGCAAACTTTCTAGTGATGTTCTACTCAGAAGTAAGATAGTATATGTGAAGGAAACCAGCACAGCTAGTGCCCCATTCTTTTATGTTGTTTAATAAATACTGCTCATTGGGATTTGGGGTAATTCAGCATTTCAGTTAATGTCCAGACCTGATTAGAATAGCCAGCAAGTTCCATTGTTGACCAGATACAGCAGATACTATATATCAGGACTTGATCACCAAGTTAATGAGCAGCTAATGAGCTCTGGAAAGGGCAGGTTTATATCTACAAGGATTTTTTTCATGTTCACAATGAAGAAACACATGCAGACAATTTAGTTCAGTTTAAGAATAAGATACCAAATATTTGTCTTGTTGAAATAAGTGAAAGAAAAACATCTAAATGTTCATTACAGAGTCCTCTTACAATCATACCATTCAAGGCAATTAAATTAGACGTCTGTTTTCTTTAGATGAGAGCAGAACTTATCCAAAACATGGCTATAGTAATTCAAATTGAAAACACAAAAAAATGTAAATTGCACACTTTTGTTGGCCACATAAAATTTAACTAAATTTAAAAATTATAGAGTGCTTCTGAATCTTGTTTGTCTTGCTCAGTAAACCAAGTGTGAAGAACAGACCAGAAATTCTCAATAGAAATTCTTTGTGTTTTATCCATCTGGCTTATTATGCCCCCATTTTACAGTACTGCTGTGTCTTGATGTGTCTTCAGGTGAAAATGTTCTAATTTTTATTTTCACTTGTCTCCTTAGATCAGAGTACTGGATGGCATAGCCCTCATCCTGGACAACTGCAATATAGACAGTAACAATCCCTGTATCCTTGGTTGTGACTCATTCTACATCCCTCTTTCTTTGTGTCGCTTTGGTAATGGCTCTGTTCCGGTTTAACAGCCAGCTGTGCACCGGATAGCTCATAAAAAAAAAAAACTTCTTAGCTTCCATAAAAAAGCCCCTTAGCTTCCATAACTAATGGTTGGTTTACCGCACTGCAGGATGGGAAATGAGCAATTACTCTATCAGGGTTAAAGTGTAGATGATGTTGGCCAAGGCTCAGGGCCAGAGTCATGCACCACAGTTTTAAGGTACTCCACCTATCATAACCCCATCTGAATGAAGAATATCCTCTGGTGAGAAGAAGCTTGCCAGGCTTGGATTCTGTGACTGTTTTTCAGAACCTCACACATGAACCTTCCTTGGTTGATCAGAATAAAATTCAAGAGGAAATCATCTCTGCATTTAACATCAGTTCTGAAATTTAAGAAATGTTCAGAATTCTTGTATTCCGCACATACACATGGATGAATTTGAGCAATTGAAACAAAATACCTTAGATATACAGTTGCAGTCAGAAGTTTACATACGCAGACATGAATGTATTGAAACAATAGAAAAATATTTGTATTTAAATAAATAATTGTCTATGGATCCAGACTTTTGGGCACCTTGTATATACTGTATATATACAGTTTACATACACAGTCCGTGTATCTTCAAAAGGTTTGAAGTCAGGACTCGTTTTAATCTTAATGTTAGCCTGCTTTTGTCATTTTGTCATTGTCCTGTTCGAACACCCAATTGTGTCCACGTTTCATCTGTCTAGCTGATGGTTTGAGGTTATGCTGAAGAATTCTGAGGTTCTTCACTATTCCATCCTCAGTTCCACCGGCAGTAAAACAGCCCCAGACCATGAATTTGGTACAGTGGTCCTCTGTAGCACTAGTCGTTGTGCCCAAACACCTCAATCTTTGTCCGACCTGACCATAGAACCTTCCAACAGAAGGCTCTTTCTTTGTACTTGTGGTCAGCCGGATACTATGGTCCTACCTGATGGTGTCAGTTTTGGAGCAGGGCCTTCTTTCTTGTATGGCAGCCTCTCATTCCATGGCAATAAAAAACTCTCTTGACTATAGACCGTGTTCAGCAGCTTCCATTTTATGGCAGGCCTGTGCCTTGATGGTTCCTGGCTTGTTCCTGACCATGCAAACCGGTTTCCTCTCAGCCTCAGGATGACTGTTTGGGTCTTCTAGCAAAGTGGCTACACGTCCCAATAACTTCTACTTGCATGCAGTTGTTTGAACAGGTGATCTTGGACTCTGTAGTTGTTTTGAAATGGATCCAAGAGACATTCCTGAGTTGTGTAAATCTGTGATCATCTTTTTCAGATTTGCACTGAGCTCCTTGGACTTTCCCATTGTGCGGTGAGAAACTACCAGATGTAATCAATCATAATCACTAACAGGAAGTTAAGAGGCTTTGACAAATTAAGACATTTTGAAACGTTCTTCACGATTGAAGTAACATTCTAAGTGGGTATATGTATTTTTTTTGACTCTGTGTTGATGTTTGTTGTACAGTTCCAAGAAGTCATTGAAAGGCCAGCATGTAAAGTTCTGCCTGCAACTGTATATCTAAAGTATCTAAAGTATTTTATCATCAAGGAAGGCTGATGAGTGCAGTTCTGAAACACAGAAGTCCGTTTTGGTTGTGTTCCAGAGTTTATGGAAAACCTGATTGAAATCCTAGGTCAAATAGCAACTTGAATTATGAGACAGTCAGCATTTTTATGATATTAACTTGTGGTCTGAGAATACAAATAAACATTAAATGCATCACTGAGAATGTGACAGTCTGATCTTCTCAGCTGTGCTAGTGAGCTCTCACTGGTTCATGTTGGCACTGATGTCACTTGGGCATGAGTGCCGCATCCTACTACTTATTCTCTGTAATATAATCAGCTACGCTAGGCTTGTGTCCTTTATAACAACAGCAGGATGGTCAGACCGACTGAAATCTGCTTAATATTTTTAATATAAATGCTTCTCAAAAGCACTTTAATTCTTATCTAGGTGTAATAACTTACTTGATACAGAACAGAAACATGTGTTTGTGCAATCACTGTATTTACATTACACTTCTTCTATAAGGAGTTTTTTTTACTTTCTCTGCTGGGGAAAAAAAACTAAAAAACTTTCTCTGCTGTCTCACTGCATTATTGTTGGACTAACGTAGGCAAAGTTAATATAAAACATGTTGGAAAATGTAGTAACTGTAGAGTGTACAATGAAATGGAAAAAGGATTAATCTGAAATGTATAAAGTTGTTTATTTAAAAATAATTTTTATCATCCTGCATTCAACTTTGCAAGTTTTTTTTTTTTTTTTGTTTGTTTTTTTAAATGAATGATAGAAATGTATTGTGTATGTTTCATCACATATTCTCCTTGACCATTGCTCCAGTCATAAGCCAGTGGGCTGTTTTTGCCATCCGGAACATTCTGGAGCACAACGTGGAGAACCAGAAGCTGGTGCAGGGATTAAGGAGGCAGGGGGTGGCTGATGACTCCATACTCCAAGAGTTGGGATTCTGTGTGCAAGAGAGAGATGGCAACCTGCTCCTCAGACCTCTCAAAAAGGAGAAAGAGCAAAGAGAGCACTAAACCTGGAGCCCTCATCTCATCCCATCCTCTCCTCTGCACTCAACATCACATTCTGGAGACAGCTTAAGACACCCACTGAGACCGTTGTGCACACAGAAAACACAGAGGGCATTTTAATATCCAATCAGTATTGAGAACACAAGGGGGCAGGGAAGTGGAGAAAGGGGAGGGTACTTTGCTTTGTACTCTTTGCATAAGAAGAACGCCAAGGGGCTTTTCTGCAGGGACTCATGCTGATGCCTGTGATGCATTTAGTGGCCTTTGATTCCAGCTCCCAGTGAATAGGATTCAAATCCTCTGAAACAAGGAGACCCATGTCTTCCTGGCTTTTCAGCCACCAAAGAAACTCTAGTGACCAGTGAGGAATAGAGGTTAATCTCTAATCCAGTGAGTTTTATGGAGACCTGGGGCCCCCTTGATCCGTTCACATGAGGGTTTCCTCTCAATAGCCGTGGGACTTGGGTTCCCACTTTTTTGTGTTTTGTTTTGTTTTGTGTTAGTTTTTGGCTATGTTTTCTGCTTTGGGAATGTCACATATACAGGGCCACACAGCCCCTATACTGGTTTTCTCTTTTACATTTAAACAAATACTCACTTATCTAGCGGTGTAGCATATATTGCAGATGAATGGGCTTTCACTCCAATTGTGATTTAAAAGAATCTGTTTTCATACAAAACACCTCCTCTACCAGTACTCACATCTACACTGGGCGGTGGTGACTTATCAGCTATGTGATCATCTGTTAGCCCATCATGTCCTGGGACACAGACCAAAGTCTGCTTTGGCCCAAGCATATTACTCTAAGGTCAATCAGACCAGAAGTATTAACTTGCAGGATGGCATGATACTTCATCTCCCATTCACTCTAGCAGAATGAGTTGAGTGTTCCTGACACCCGCATAATACCCGACTGCAGAGGCCTCTCCTCGCAATACGCCACCCTGTTTGCTCTGCCTCATATTTTTTAATGACAAAATGTTTGTGTGAAACAATCGAGGTTGACTTTTCTCCCAATCCAGGCTATAGTGTTCAGAGCTTATGTGGTTCCGGTAGCCAGCGGTTCAGACGGCTAACAAAACATGACTGCTTTAATTCTGCTCCGCTGGCTGCCTGTAATGCTTTTCACACAGGAAAAGAGCGCTGAGCGAGGGAATGAGGCGGCACGGACAGCTATTCAAATGCTTGCTGGGCAGGCCTGGGCGGAGCGGAGGGTCGTGCCACGCCAGCAACAATTACACATCACTCAACTGCTCTCGCTTTGGAAAATGCTACATGAACATAAGTTGAACTGATTTAATACTTTTGATATATAAATGATGATTTCTTGGTTTTCGGCCGCACAGTGAATCGTCATGAACAACAATGTTCACTGAAATGAATTCATTTATTAACCTAATAACATTGCTGCAATACTACACGTATAACCAGGCTATAAAAGGATGAGATGGATTTATGTCAAAGTAGATAAAAAAAAAAGGGCTACTGTGGAAAAAAAGAAACATTGTGTACATAATTAATTTGGGACACAATTCAGCATAATTAATGGTTCAAATAATAAAGAAACAATGATAATATATAATAAGGAAAATAGTAATAATTACTCTTTTTTTTCTGAATATACATGACATAAAGTGCCAGATTTTCTGTGTAAAAAAATATACTTTCTCAAATTTGCCAGCTCTAAACCTTGCATAAACAATTTCGAATAAAAGAATGTTGCTACCCATGACTCTTTTCAGCCCCCAGCTGTATGGTTAGACAAATTCCATTGGCTCAGGCGGAATATAGTTGACTGGGGGGGGGGGATGTGCAAGCTGGGCTAGTGATGTGGAATCCCATGTCTCTGGCATTTGTGAGAATATTCTGTGCATAGTTTGGTCACCCGATTGCATTTCCATGAAGTATTTTACCAGCTCTCTTGCACTCCCATACTTTTGTGCATGCACAAAATACACACTTACACACTGTGATGAACAGACAATGGAAGTCTCATTGCCACATTGTGATGGTTTGATTCAGTAAATCATTTTTTGGCATTAACCATTCTCACAAAAGTATGCAATTTTTTGAGGGGCCCACAACAAAACAGAACATCACACATCCCACCACAGCAATCAGCAACACATTCAGTGACTCCATGACATCTTGTCCAGTTGGCTGTGGACTTAGCTGGCCTGTTTTCTATCAGTGAGCAGCAAAGAAAAGCAGGGAAAATAAATACTCGTCTGCCAACTTTGAATCTGACACCTGGTTTCTGTGTGTTCTTATTATTACACAATTGTACTGAAATATTATGAGTTATGGAAATACAACAGCAACAGATCAGTAGCAACCATTTTTCGAAGTTGTAAAAGAAACATCTGCCTTAACAAAAGTCAGGACGAGAACTATGCAGTTAGGTTTTTTTTCTCTCTCCGAAAGGGGATGAAGAGAAAGTCAGTCTTTTTTCAGTGTTCAGACAGATACAGTGTGACTGAACATTTGAAGTAATCCAGCATGTTATGTTGAGGAAAACATCAGTCCGTTCTCCCATCCACGCACAGATGTTGCCTTAAACAACAGCTCCAGTCTTTAGAATTGGTTCATGTCCCTTTATCAGCTTATTTGTCTGACATAATCATGTGAACACAGGCACTATCAGAACCTCAGAAAATTCTTCCAAAGGCCTCAGACACTGAGCTTTGAAATCCTTTCACTCTGTGTGTTCCCACATATAGCATGAACTCATAAGACGTGTCGGACTGTAGTCAGTGCACTTTTTTCCAAAAGACTCATCCTCTTTTATTTTTGTCCTTTTCCCCGTAACGAGTACCTGATGTGCAAAACGAAGCTGTGACAAACTGAGATCATTCTCTGTTCCTTCTCACGCTTCTAAGCCCGTCTGCCTGTCATTTGCTTGTTCTCATTTGCAAGTGAACACCTCTGTTTTTTCACTACAGGTGTTGCACTTGACAAAGCAGCACCACTGGAACTTGCAGTTACACTGCCACACACGTGTGTACTGGTGTGTGTCGTGTCCACGGCCGCAGCACATGAGGTTGCAGCCATCTGGGTGGGGTGAGGTGTGGTTGCAGAGGCGGCCCCTGGTCCCTGTACTGCCTGTCAAGGCGTCCTCCTCGCAGTAGTTGGGGGAGCGTTCCAAATACACCAGGTCCGTGTCAGTGGGCTTGATGTAGCCATGTGACTGCTTGAGGCGCAGGAAGGAGGGCTGGCGCAGGCGTGTGGCTCGCACTGCCTCCACCTGTACAGCAGCACCATACCGCTCTTTCAACACATAGCCAATCTCACGGAACTTAGGCAGTGTCGTCCAGCATGTCTTTGTGGTACAGGAGCCTGAGACGCCATGGCATTTGCACTCCAGCTTCATCCTCTCTTCCAGAATCTGAGAGAACAGGGACACAATGCATCATTGTATGGCAACTCCATTCCAGATAGATGAGAGTCATGAATGCCCAACTATATCAAACCCATTTCAATCTATTAGCTAGTTATTACACTTTTCAGCAGTTCTCCAGGCAGGAAAATATCAAAATGTGCTAGATTCTTGCCTTCAAGTACTAAGTACAGAATGTTACAGCACTTGTCTTGCATGAAATGGAAATTCACAAAATTCACTATTTCCGTGTTATAGAAATGTATAAAAATTGTATAATTTTGTACATTCTAAGCGCAGGTGATATACTCATTTTATGAACAACTCTGCTGCTTTTATGAAACCCACTTTTCAACTTAAAGACTAAAAGATATGACAAGTTTGTTTTTAAAGTAAATCTAGCCCTTAGATTTAAATAAATAAAAACTTTTGTGTAGATGAATAGTAGTATTATTAATCTCAAGGAACTTGACTTGAAACTAAAATTGCATCAGATTTGACATTTGTGGTATTAGCAAATTCATGCAGCTGAACGATGAAGGAAATGCTTGACATTCTGCTTTGACTCGTTGCGGCAAAACAAACCAAACCCCATTATTCAATAAATTCTGCGCAATGCCCCAATAAGTATTGCCAGCTATATGTCAGATCCGGGAGGAAAAATTTGTTTTTTGCCAAAACATACCTTGTAATTTTCCCTACCTTCCAAAAGCCACATCATAAGGCAAGAAAAAAGTCCACGACTCTCAAGTAACCATTTGTTTATACAGTTACGTTTGAGTTAAATGTGGATCTGTTTGGTTTTTTAGCTTTTGTTTTTTTATTAATATGTTAGTGATATGTTTTACAGGCAGTTGACTTTAAACCATTTCATTTATGGTTGATTAGCTCTGAATTAAAGGGAGTGGAGATGTGTCATCATTAGCACTAAACTAATATTACCACAATTTTCTTTTATTTAACCCTGTCCCTTTAATAGGAGTTTGAGCTTCCACGTCACCTAACATTAATTTAATTTTTATAAAATTATAAATCCAAAAATTGGCTGATAAGACAGTTTTGTTTTGTTTCTGAAGGCCTCATCATGGCATGTTGGTAAAGCTGAGCAGGACCTGATTTGGCTATGTATGAATAAAGAGAGTGAACGAAAGAGAGGAAGAGAAAGAGACTAGCAATAATATCCTGTATCCTGACTTAATGCTCTGTAATTCAATGAACGGACTGAGGGGCTGTGGCAGGCCTCCAACTGGCAGCCGCTGGTCGAGTTGGCCTTTGCATTCCTGTCACACACGAAGAAAGCCTCAACTCCATAACCACTCCATTAGGCACTGTAATTCTACTTATGGATGGGCTTTGTATGCCCAACGCCCCCTTCTCTCGGCCTCTGAGGTGACAAATGAAACTAGGGAGCATGGTTCAGGTCATACTAGGCTAATCGGGAAGTGGAACTTTTCCATAACGCATGCCAACTTGCCTTAATTATAAATGTGTACCTGGAGACACTGTACAGTGCTGCACAAAATGAACATTGCATAATATTTTGCAGAAAACATCAAGAAGTATCAAGAAGTACAGACCTCTGCTCCTATGAATTATATTTCATGACCTGTTACCGTTTGAAACAAGTCTTTTGGATTAGACATTGCTTTTTGTCCCAAGAAGGTTATAATCATTTCTCAATAAAATAAGCATGTTCCCTTATTATAAAGTATCAGCCTCAGTTTGGGGTGGTATATTGTGCCCATACCAGCTGTGTCAAACAATGAAAGAGCAGACCGATTGATTCTCCTTGTCAGCCAATTAGCTGGGAAGTTACGTATTATTCCTAATGCCAAGAACAACTTTTGTTCTCATAGAACAGTGTGTATGTGCCGTATTTTTACTGACATTACCGCTGAAATCAACTTTTTATCAATTACCTTCCTGCCCGCCTCGTTGTTGTGCAGGTTCATGAGCCTGCGGGCGTTTTTTTTAATCTCACGTGCGTCCACAAAGCGTCGGGAGAACTCAACTCCATACTTGACATCAGCTGAACAACCACCCCATTTCCAGCCCTCCTCTTGGTTCTGGTAGCCCTGTTTCTCCCTGTCACAGCCGCAGTGGCTCAGGTTGCCCTGACTGCAGGCTGCTGTGACTGAATGGGCCACTCCAGCTGAGGTGATGGCATAGGTAAACGCTGCCTCCTTGCTGCCTAGGGAGAGGAAAGAGACAGATGCCTGTCATATTCTGCTGAAAAAGTATTGCAGTGCAATGGGAAATGAGTTCTCACTTTAATCATCAGCAGCCACATCAGTCAGTCTCATCACCTGAGATAAAAGTCACATGCCACGTTAAACAGGAAACTTATTAAGGTGACTCACTACAAAGGCTTTTTTTTTTTAAAACATCTTTAGACAAACTGAGTGCATTTACCATTGTGTATTGTTAAGATCATTGCAGGTAAATAGCCAAGGCAAAGTTAGAATAATATATATCTTTTTTTTTAAGTAGAGATGTCAAAGTTTACTACTGGCAGAAAAACCTGTTTTTATTCATTTAAGCACTTTTCAGAATTCAGCCACAGCAACATCTGAAAGGTTTTCACAGGCTGCCTCATGTAGAGACAAATTAAGGAAAGGACTTACACATTTGGTGGCAGTCAGTCGTATATGCTATGTGATCTCAGTTCAGTCTGAGCACTCTGTCGAAGTGTTTTGTATGGTCGCCATCTATTCAGCATTCACCATTTTTTCCACCAAGTGCACACATGAATGCTAATTAGGTTGTTGGAAATAGACATTCTGATGGAACACCGATTAAGGGTTCCAAGCATAAATCAGAAAGTAGTCTAAAATGATTAATATCAGACCTGAGGTGTGATCATTTTGAGCTGTGCTTGGTCAGTTAGTTTGCATTTGCAGAAGGGAGTTGGGAGATGGAAGTGCCCCCTGCTGGTGAGTTAACCACAAGGCTACAGGTGGTCTGAAAGGTTCTATTTTAAGCTGGGGAGAGGTATCTGGTCTTAGCAGGTACCTGACAAATACATAGCAGCATACACAAAGCAGAGGATGGTGTGTCATTACAACTGTAAATAGATCATTCATTCCTTCATTCATCTTCTTTAATTGCTTTACTGTAGTCATAGAGGTGGTGGGGAACACTGGGCGTGAGGCAGGAATACACTCTGTGACACCAGCGGGACTGGTTAAAAATTGCAGAACGATTCATTACAGTTTTACTTATGAGGAAATTAATACTTTGGTTGTTATCCAGGCAGGTTTAAATACTGCATATACAGGATAAAGTGCATATAAATCACTGTCTAAATCTTGACTTCTATGCCATGCACTAACGATTGCGATCTATGAGTGTATGTATTCAGATCATGTGATTATTTTAGTCTGGCGTAGATATCTTCTCATTTTAAAACACATTTACATAAACTCACTGAAGACTCAATGAAAATTTTCTGGTAGTTTCTGGTAGCACTCCGACCAAATGTAAACGCTTACTACTAAATCAACAAGTGGCTCTGAGAGAGAGAGAAAAAAAAGTCATATATTTGATGTATTTCATCCCAGCAGTGAACATGGTGCTATTTCCACAAATGAATCTGGGTTGCTTTAGGTAAAAGCTAAATGAAAATTGTGGTATTAACAGATTTATCTGAGATGACAGTTCAAACCCCTACAAAGTCAATTATGCTTTCATTCTCAATGGCGGGCAGAGTATTTTAGGAAAATATGTTTTGGTCCGAAATCATGCAATCATAATGTGAGCCACCGCAAACACAAAAGAGCATAATAGAGGGATGTGTTCAGATGAGGGAAAGCCTACCATGGAGAACACCACAGCAGAGAAACAGATACATTTAAATGAACAAAAGAAATAAAAACAGCCAGCTTTGAGTCAGCCAACACCCCACACCCCCACCCCCGAAAAAGTGATTGTTACCAGGGCCACTGGATTAGACACAGCTTCCAACCACACTTTGACCAAAACAAAACATTTTTAACTGAGAGGCCATTTATATGAGCACTCGACATTTACATCCCCTTTACTCAGAAATAAATTCAGAAAATGTGCACCCCAGCAAACATAATCTACCTCTTATGTTTGAGGTTTACTCAGAATAACTAGAGTTATGTGTTCTTGTGTATCTGAGTGTGTCTGTGTGTGAGATGCTAAAACATATTACAGAAATTTCATTGCTTTTGGAGTAATGAAAGTTGCTTTCTGTAAAAGTCCAAGTTTAGTCACCCACAACATTTCGGGAACAGACCAGCCCCCCACAATCACTGATTTTCTCTCATCTCTTGTTTTACAGTAAGAGTGCATTTGGCAGTTAAACTTAATCCTGCTTACAATCTTACAACAATAAATCTAGTGACACATGCATACACACACACGTCTGTGTCACTGAAAGCCAGCATGCCAGGCTGAACTACTGACCCACTCGCAGCTCTTGCCCGAAGACAGTCCTCTCACCGAGGGCGGAGCAGTTCCATCGGCCATAGCGGAACTGGTACTGACACTCGTTGATGCCCATCTGAGCACCCTCACCGATAACAATGATGGCGTCCGGGCGGCTTTGACAGATGGCGCGCTGTCTGGGGGCCAGTCCGGGGATTTTGTTGCAGATAATATTGGCACCCAGAGCCACCACTGAGGATAGGGCCCTGTGTAGGAGGACAAAATAGATCACACACAAATCAACAATAACTGTTTTTCATTATATTTACTATATACAAATCTCTCAATAATAATCACAACTAAACAACTACGCCCACTCATACAAGAAAGTAACTATATTTCGAGGACAAAAACACATACAATGTCCAAACAAATTAACAAACCAGCGTATGTTATTCTACAGACTGAGACAATATGCAAAAAAGGATAACAGCCTTTTATGTACGAGCCAATTAAAACATCGGCCCACACATAAAACTTGGACTATTCTTGTAATTCAAGCCTGCTTTAAGTGAATCTGGCTCTGGAAAAAAGCTCCCTCCAAAGCCAGACATACACTTGCCCCAAATTTATACACTATATCAGTTAGCATGCAAAACACCCCATATATATAAAATCACTTTTTCCAACATTTTAAATATCCTCTTTAAGGGAGAAGTTGAAGCCACCAGTCCCTGCTATGCTTTTCTTTTTTAGGCACTTGTCAAACATCAGACAGTCTTATATCCACATACAGACCTGTAAAGGTTTAACAGTTAACAGTACAAACACATCAAGCTACATGTGCAAAGCTGCATGCTGGAGCTACTTCTTTGTACTTCTCATAACTGAGGCTTCCGTTCTAGCTCAATGATTGGAGTAAGCACTTTATACCAAAAGCCCAGCTGAGTCCATGGTGTATACAGTCAGAGGTATATGTACATAATACGATGTAAGGAGTACAATCTTATATCATTTAATAATGTGGTGCTCCAACCTTAACACAATAATGACCACTTCTGAAACAGTATCCATGCACTCTCATCTTATTTAAACCTCAAGTCTGTGGTCCAGTGGAAAGTTTTAAATGTATGGCTTCTTAATTTCTCCATGGGCAGACGGTATTAAAACGCAACAACCGAAACATCAGAGATCAGAGCACAGTGCGGGAATACATTACTCTCACTTGCTTTATGGAAACGGTTTGACAGATAATGTGATGATCTTTTGTGAAGTGCACTGGCCGTAAGCACTGGGCATTGAGCAAGGCTGGTTGTGCCATTAGGAAAATAGAACAGTGGCCACTAATTGCCAATTGGAAAAACAGAACTCTTTGGGGTTACTGTTTTCCAGTGTTGGGTACACTGCTCAACAGTTTAAATTTTGAAGATTCAACATCTTTATTTGGTTCTAGGCCAGTGCATAAAATATGGCATAAAATGATCAGTTACTCTGTTTATAATTATCATCATCATCATTGCTGCAATAAGTATGCTTTCTCACAGTTGAGTGCCAAGGTTTGCAGTCCCCATGGATTTTGGATGAATTTTACAACAACAAAAAAAATTAATTCAAGATGTTAAAAACTGTAAATACAAGGAATTTTTCTTAGATTTGATCCACCAAATATAGTTGGGGGAAAACGTTAACAAGTAAAAGAAGTCAAAGTTTTGCAATGACCATTATGATTGGAAATGACCCAAAGAAAGTGTACAATCTTCCTATGTTATAATAGACATGTTAAGAAAAAAAGGTAGAGTAGCCATTCAATACGTAGCTCTGGTATCTCAGGGACAATGATGTGGTGAATATTACACCTGAGAAGATCCAAAAGTTACTCAATGACTGGAGATAGGTTTTTATAGGTGGGTGGGCATACAAGTAAGCTTATTAAATAATATTAATATCACATTTAGAACGATAGATGCAAGCTTTTTTAACTATAATTTTTGTTACTTGTTTCGTTCCACTAGTAAAATCAAATACACTATTTGACCATTTTTGATAATGAAAGAACCTCTTTGAAACTTGACACTAAATGTCTTGGTATAGAATATTTGTTGTCCTAAGGGTATGCAAACTTTTGCACTCAATTGTATTCCCAATTAAACAGGCATTAAACAAATATTTTGTTTTTCTCTCTCCGGAGAAAGTGGCGCGCAGGTTCCAACGTCTGCTCCTTATGCAGGTGCGTCCCATAATAAAGCTCCCAATGAAGCAAGCAGAAAGCCGGTAAGCGCGAGTGCAAACACCTGTCACCCACAACGCTACACATCCACACGTCTACTCATCGCACTTAGCAGTAAAGCGGTCTACCGAGCCCCAGGAGTGGAGAAGAGAGGAGGCAATGATGAGAAACCCACAGGTAGCTGCCGCTGGTGAGGATGAGGAAGAGCTGGGAGTAGGAGACCGACAGAAGAGCGGCGCGCGGCGAAAGCACGCGCATAGTGGCATGGGACAGCAGGACGAGGCGCGTGCTTCGCTCAGGGGTCCTTTCCGGGTTTCTGGAGCTTGCGGAGAGCCAAGAAGCGCTTCGGTGTTGCCCTTGTCGGTGGAGAGCAGTCCGTGGCACTCCTGCATCTCCTGCCTACGGGCGCGGTGTGTGTGCGTGCCTCTGTGCGTGCTTGCCCGCGCGCGTGTATGCGTCTGCGCGTGTTTCACTATGAGCTGCCGGAGATCTACAGATGGCAGATTGCAGATCACACACGCACAACCCGGTCTTCTCTCATCGCTTTGCCATTGGCAGAGAAGGAGGTGGGGGACCCTTCCATCCGCCCACTTTTTGTGGTGTACCGGACAGCTGGGTGACTCTCCTCCTCCTCCTCCTCCTCCTCCTCTCTCAGCACGCTGATATAGATCTGTATGAAGGACAGCTTTCTCGGGTTATTAGCTGTTCCAGTGAGTTGCTTTGGAGGGCAAGGAGGCTATCTGGGCGGACTGGGATTTTGCATGTGCTCAAATATGCCTAGAAAAAAAACATTACCATTAAACAGTAGGATTAATAATATTCATTGTGTGGTGTATCTGAATAATTGTATTCAACCCCAGCTGGCCGCAATAAAGCTGCGGTAATAATTATATGCAATGCATGCATAAATCAGCAGTAGCATAGGCTATTATACCGTGCATAAAGCTTCGCATACAAACTGTATTATTCTCAACTAAATATAATGACTTGGTTTTCTTTTTATCTTTGCATGTTCGTATACCAAACCATGCACATAGTCTGTATTTTGCGCTGAACTGGTTACAACTGTTTAATAGCTAAAAAAGCAAACAAACTGACTGACAATTCCATGATATGGATTCTGCACATAATTATAGCGACATTGTTTTCTGTCTTTCATTTGACCACATTTATTTTCTAAAAGCAGCACTGCTAATTACATGTGAAACCTACAAACCTGAAAAATAATACTCTACCACAGTAATCCATACAAGTTTGGACAAAGTTCAGTAATAGAAAATTGATTGCATGGCCACTTGTTGAAGAAGCACAGAGAAAGCAGCGTCTTTGCTTTCATCATCACATAGAATTATATGAAGGTCTTCCGTGCATTCCTGATAATATTTCCCTATCACAGTCTTGCATCCGTATGTGAGACTGCTCTCCCTGCTGGCACGACATAGCAATTGCAATATCATAAACTTCCAGATTCTGAGCTCATTCTCAGAATATGAGTAAAAAAAAAAACAGTTTTAGCCTACTCAAGGTTCACAATGCGTCAGTGAGCAAACTGTAGCAAGCATTGTGTTTTTCAAAGTGAGGTGAAGGTTGAAGAATCAAAGTTAAATGCATTTAACCTCTCTTTTAAAGATGCTCTTTGCAAACACCAACTTGTTTGCTCTGAAACAAAGAGGCCAGGAGGGAATGGTAGGTGGAGGTGGCCTGGTGAAATATCATAAAGCTTCAAAGGGTGGACACATTTATGAGGCTTTTTCGCTCTAACGCTGAGATCAAAGTGCACTCAATGGTGGAGGTCTCACACATATCTTCAGGGGTTTCCAATACACCAGTGTAAAGCAAAACACTGCACCCAACGGACCACATTTTATTTTCCACGGCTAGTTAAGCAAATAGGTTGGGCTCCATGCATCTTTCATCACACACACTCAGCCATTCTGAACTCATCAACGTTTTCATTATGTTAGAGAATCTACACTTTAAATTCTATTTGAGATCAGGCAACTCTAGCAGATAATATTCAGTGCTGGTATTCTGAGCCAATGGGTTTGTGAGGAATGTCTCTGACTGCAGGTCAGTCCGTGACACTATAAAACATAACAGTCAGGAGAAAACTCTGGCAGATTTTCTCAGACAGAGAAAAGAAATCCCATGAACTGCAATTGCTGGTGTATTAGACCACAGGCCTGAAAGCCAAAACTGCACTTTAGCTGTTCTGTCACTATTTGGAAGCTTATATAAATGGTATCTGTTTCTCTTCAGTTCCTCAGGATTGTGGTGAAAAAGAAAAATACTGACTTTTTTTTTATTCAGAGCATGGATGAACATCACAGTGTCTTGTTGAATTTTAGCGATGACCTCAAGAGCCAGTCAGAATGCCCTGTCATGATTCTTATTCGCTATCATATCTCACTGATGATATTAACTAAATTCTGAGTTTCGATGAAAATTGCAACCATATTTGCTGAACTACTGTTTCAAACTATAATAGTCACAAACGTGTCATGCACCTTTGTAATAAATAGATCAGATCAAATGGAAAGAAACATATTTTTTTCCAATGTGTTGCATATAAATGTCCGTGAAAATCAAGTTTTTATAATTCATGCCAGACTTTTTTTCTTTTTTTTCTTTTTTTTGCTTTGCACTCAAGTTCTCATGAAACAGATGCCAGGGCACAAAGGCACAAACAAAGGAACAGAAACATCTGGTGACATATGAGCACTTATGGTGTGGTTAAATGTCTAAATAAACCATTGACATGGTGGAAATCTGCTCCTTTCTTCATGCCAGTGTGTTCAGTAAATGATTGTTGAACACTCCCACATGCATAGAGATCCGCTTTAGGTCCAGAGTGTACTGCTCTTAAGTACATCTGGTTATTTAATTCCCTAAATAATTTACTCTAACTCAATTAGAAAAGGCTGTATATGAAATTCAAGAAGCTTGTTCATCCAGTAGGGCTTTAGAGCCTTCAAGATGTATGTTACAGTTTTTCCACCAATACATGCTCTGTTAAAGCTAAGAAATGGAGCATTTTAGTAGGTAAAAATGCATGTATTGTTATAACAAAGAAAGAGGAATAGCAACTAAACAACATCCTCTTTGAGAGGCCAACTTCTGTACTGGAGCTATGTTTAAATAACAGCATGTTTGTATGTTATGTGTCCTTCACAGAGGACTTTATTCAGCCTTCTCTTTTATTATCAAAACCATGAACATATCTGTGTGCTCAAGATCATCATTCTGTCCTTCAGCATAATAAGCATCTGCTTTTATACAAAGAAGAGAATCTCTGTTGTTATTTTATTGAAATACATTTTATGATTAACATTCATGGTTTATAATTTTTGCTATAATAACTTCATTTGTAGACATTTGGGTCAGTGAGTACAGAACAGCATCACAAACATGAGGCAAGAAAACACAAACACAGAAGTCATGTCTCTGTCTCCTACTACTTACTACGATTTATGTCCTTTTGCATTTGTTTTCATTGTTCTTCATTAACTAATATACCATAATTGTACACTTTCACTTATATGATAATGTCATACATTGAATAATTTGTAAAATAAAAGCCACCGCCACAAACAGGTGGATTTTCTAAGTGCTGTTTGGAGCCTTTACCAGTAGAGGGCACTATATCTACCGTCATATCTACAATGTTGAATGTATCTGTCAAAATAAAAGTGCTTGCCAAATTTCCTTGAATCAAAACTAAAAGCTAAAAAGAAAAACATATATTGAAGGAAAAAATATAAATAAAATATTTATGACTTAATAACAATATACAATGTGATAAACTCTATGCTTATGCTAATGTAATGTTGAAAAACCCAAGTCATTGGGCCATATGACATCTTGTACCTAGATGTCATGTCTTTTTGCAATTTTAGATGTAAATCTATGTTCAAAGGTTTTTAACTGCCAATTAATGACTTGAAAATGCTAGCAAAACCATTAAACTGCCCATAACTGCCTTACTTTTTTCTTTTCTTGTCTGTAAATGTTTTAATAAAGGGTCAAAACTGTATTGTTTTTACAGATAATTAAAAAGAAGCATGTTGAAGCACTAATAGAAAATAGTTTATTTAAGTTAATAAATAATATATAATAACATAATAAATGTTTAAATAGTGAATTGAATTTTATATATGGGAATGTCCTGATTTCTGCATTTAACATCTGTTCCTTAAGCACTGTTAAATATATTTAAAACATTTGTATGATTTTTATTAAATATTAAATTTTTATTGCTGTTTACAAAGAGAAGTCGTAATGTATAATAGAATGAGAGGGAATCTAATATGATTAATTAGATGTAGGTATTTATGGATTGCCAAACACAATCATAATGTACATGCAGGACATTTATTTTCTTTCTTAAACACACCTGAATCAGCTAATAGCTGGATTTGCAGTATAATTAATGCCTGTGGTATTCTATGAAATACAGATACTGGAACTACAGAATTATCCACTGGTACATAATGCAGGCTTTTACATAATGCCATTAAATAATCAGCATTATTTAATGCATTTAATCAGCTTTATTATTATTATTATTATTATTATTATTATTATTATTATTATTATTATTATATGAGGAGGAAGAGGAGGAGGAGAAACATGAGCACAGAGATCAATATCATCCATCCATCATCTAATTCTTAATCTTAATTTTTTCTAATCTTAATTTTTATCTTAGCCATCTGCTTGATTTAAAACAATGATTTAAACACAGGCAGATCAGAAATCAATGCTATGAGCACAGTGTAGTTCTTCTACTACTACTACTACTACTACTACTACTACTAATAATAATAATAATAATAATAATAATAATAATAATAATAATAATAATAATAATAATAATAGGTCGCCAATCAATGACAGGGCTAAAACAGAATTAAACAACCATTCACACTCACATTCACACCTATGGGAAATTTATAGTAGACAGCTGATCTAATATGATCTAATCTACCCAAAACGAACTTAGCTAAGATTCCCAGACCTTGTGAATCTCTTTGCCTCTTACATTCAGCATGCAAGGTGACTAAAATAGGAAAGATTTTATCATTTGTTAAAGCCAGAACTACACTGATGGAATAAAATGAGTATATATTACCAATAAATTATTATTTTTTAAATTATTCATTTAAAGAAAATACCACTGATGCACAATGCAGGCTTTTTAATGTGTTGTATATTTACAGTCATTAAATACCTAGAGGACTTTCTGCTTGCTGTGTAACCGTAATGTAGGAGGTCCTTTGTTTTTATGTTATAACAAAGTAAAAGGGTCATCTTGTGCTCCGAAGTATATGTACTTTCTGTAGCCTAAGAACTTAAAAATATCATCTAACCAACATCATGTAATCATGCAACACAATTTTGTTCCATATTTAGACAATTTCTTCACATGTTTTAACATCATGGAACAAATTAATATAGCCGTGATATTTCAGTGTATGTAGTTTGTCATCAATGACTTTTATTTTGACAACAAGTTTCTTGACAGTGTGGCTAAGTGTTGCTGGAGACACAATGCTCCAAGAGTGAACTCGGTAACCCCTGAATTTGAATATTCATAAACTACTCTTCAAACTGCTTAATACTTAACTGTATGTCAAGCCTGTTTAATATTATAGTGTGCAGTACTGTATCCTTTTATTTTAAGGTAGCATTTAAGTACAGTAATGTCTGTTGTATTTTGCGGTAATGTATAGTATTATCATTGCGTTTAGGGATGTAGTAAGCCTAGGAGGACTTCTCTTGTTTGGGCAGTAAATCTATAATAGCTTCACTGTAACTGTACCGAATGGGTTAGGGTAGCACGGAGCTTTGGACCGAGCTGTAGCCTTTACTGATACCTACTGTTCCTTTCCTCATGGATGCAGTTTCACACGTGATCCACATGGTGTCGCTGCTGGACAGCCTTCAGTAACATGACGCCACGTGCCGCCGCCCTAACCGTGAGCCGCGAGCGCCGTGTTGCCTCGCGCTGTTCCCGCCATCTTGTTTCCCGCTCTCGATCAGTGCCAGAGCCCGCCATAATTTAAACCAAGATGCCATCATAAAAAACATACATATGAAAATTTTATTCCTATGTCAGGACCAGGTCAAACCAATAAGTTAATGTTAATAATAATAATAATCATCATCATCATAATAATAATTATAATAACAATAATAATAATTATTATTATTATAACAATTAAATTTTTACATGCAACAAGTAGGTAATAGTAAAAACTAAATAAGGCTAATAATAGTTATCAAATTTATTTTTATTATTTCAATGTTTATTGCTCTTTAAAAGAGCTCTTATAAAATAGATTTAAAAGCTCATATTTTTCTGTATCTGGCTTCTGCTTGTATACACACACATTAATTGACCTCACACACCCACACACACACACACGTAGAGTGAGAAAGAACATGAGAATAAAAACTGGCATGCTCTAATGAGACCAATAAGACAATTATCTGACTGTTTTCAAAGGCCTTGCTCTAATAGAGCTGAGCTAGTTGATGGAGTTTACGTGTAATCACATGGGTGAACTGTGAGGTCAACTAAATGGCTAATTCGCTTTTAATGAATGCTATTTCACATCATCATTACATACATGCCTATGCATGCAGGCCAAGCCAGAAATAAGAGAAGCTGCTTCTCTCCGAGCTTCTCTTTCTCTCACTCAATAAGGCTCTCAAAAAGGCCACACAATGGAAAACACAATGTGGAGTGTAGAGGGAGAACAGGAGAAGAGGTGAAAAAGAGAAGTTTGTCATTAGGTTGTCCATGCGACGGACACCCTGTTGGGACAACAGATGTGCATGATGTCATGCCAGAGGAGGGGTGGAGAGATGCAGGGAGGAGCGAGAGACACGAGGGTGGACAGTATCCTTGTGCAACTTTCCTCTTGGCACAGGAAAGAGAAGGAGAATGGGTGGTGAGGGGCAGGGAGTGGATGGAGTTCCTAAACCCGGCATCCCATGGAGTGCATGCTAAACCCTAACATTCTGCATTTAACAGTTTGGTGCAATGATGTACGATACTGGTAATACGCAGTTATTATATGGCTTAGCAATGTGCAGGCACTGACGAATCACTGCAACGCCTTTATAACTGTGTTCTGCATGACCAGTAATAAGTTCTAAAATCGGTACATGTGTGCATAATGAAGCATATGGTGAGGAGGCTTTTACCTCTGTGCTGAGCTCATGAATGAAGTTCACATTTTGCTGAGTTGCAATGATTTCCAGCCAGAAGTCTTTTTTTTTTTTTTTTTTTACTGCACAGGACTCAGGCTGCACAAAGCCCGGGCTCTTGTGAGGACATGCTCTCAGAGCTCCGAGTTTGTGATTTGATTGTGTGACTTCAATGCTAAACTTTCTGCTTCTGTCCCCTGACTCTCTCTCCCTCTCTCAGTGGCATAAGAAGTCAATTGTTCTTGTGGTATGCAGTGACAATGTCTGTTTGTGATTGCGCAGAGCCAGAGAAGGGAACTATCATATACAGAAATTGTGGTTCTCTATGCAAGGCCTAGTAGCTCTCAATAAGGTCATGCAGAGGTCAAAATGCTTTCTGTTGCATACAAAAACAATGTGTTTGTGCATGCGTGCTTGTGTGTGTGTGTGTGTGTGTGTGTGTGTGTGTGTGTGTGTGTGTGTGTGTGTGTGTGTGTGTGTGTGTTTTGCTAA
>JAQQZR010000004.1:7853057-7873480 GCA_030068235.1 Notoglanidium macrostoma
TGTGTGTGTGTGTGTGTGTGTGTGTGTGTGTGTGTGTGTGTGTGTGTGTGTGTGTGTGTGTGTGTGTGTGCGTGTTAAGTTTGTAATTGAGCTCTTAGGCCAAATACTTCACAAATCTTTCGAAATTTTGAATACAGAAATTCGATGGCAATTCTTATACCAAAGAAAAAAATATTTTGTGTAAATGTGTCAGTAACGATAAGGCAACTTGTGTGTTAATGTGTTAACGGTTATTTTTCATGGCATTAGGTGATATACATAAATCTTTTTATTTGCTTTTTTACACTTGCATATATTTGCATTTATCTTACCACCTTTTCCAGTTCTAGAAGTAGAACGCATAATTAATGCTTAATTACAATATGAAAAGTTCATAAGTTGTTTATTTAAAGTTGTTAATTATGTAGCTGACAGTAATTTGTATTTATGAATCTCCTGAGGTTTTAAACAACATTTAATGTGTGATCAGCACTGAGACATATTTATAATGTTCTTTATAGTGCAGATTTGTGTACATTTGAATGTGTGTGCGTGTGTGTGTGTGTGTGTGTGTGTGTGTGTGTGTGTGTGTGTGTGTGTGTGCACATATGCAGCAAAATGCAGATTTTTATGACATTACCTGCATTACCTCTGTCTCATTTCAATTCTCGAACAGATTAAAACAGAAGGAAATCTTAAATCGTTTTAATCAAGATTACAAGCGGGAGTGTGTAAGCACATCCATTTCTGTGACTGCACTGTAGAAAATGTGGTTTTAGAATTATTTAATGCTATTTAGAAGTATTTAACGAAAAAGTAAGATCCCTATGGCCATTTATTTTCCAGGTTGACATCTGTAAAGTGATTTTATATGACTGTTTGGCTAATTGATTTATTCTGTAAAAACAACTTGCATAAAATATTATCTAATAAGTTAGTACTACAGCATCAGATGGATTTTTCAGTTTATTAATAAAATATTAAAGAGGTACCTCATTTTCTCTTGATTTAAAACATGTTGCTGAAATTACTGCAGCTTTCCTTCAGTTATTAGATTTTTTTCTGGTATATGAGAATACAGATTAAATTTATTTCATTGCTTTAGTGACAATATATTGTTTGGTTTCAGATCACCATCAAACTGACATTTGTGTATTATCTTAATGATTCACATGACATCAGTGGATGAACAGTACGGTCGTAGCGCTCTCTCCCAGCCTGTTTGCTTTAAAGTTTGCCATTTCTGTTTTGGCATTACATCAGTTGGTAGTCAAAATCATGTAACCATGAAAACGACGGATTGTAGACGAGTGCTGTTTTGTGGAATTCAAGTTTAACTTTTAAAATCACGTTATGATTTCAGTCAAGACTATACATTCAGTAAAGTAGACGACCAAGATAAAGCCAAACTTCTCTGGAATTAACAAATCAAACTGATTTTTTTCCAAAGTGCTGTGAAAATGCTGGGGAAAAAACACACAGTCCTAAAAATCTTTTAATAAAACACCCGGATTAGGACTTTCATTCTGCTGCTTAGTGTATTTCAACGTCTGTGTGTTTATTACATCTATACCGTGTACAGTTTTTAGTTAATGGTCGGGAAAGTTGTTATTTGTTAGTTGGCGTTGGCTCATTTTTATGAACTGTGAACGCAAGAGTTTTGCTAAAGAGTATGAAGTATGGATTATGTTGTGATAATTTAAGGACATGGTAATATTTGCTCATCTGGCCAGCGTGTGATTGGCTATCTTAAATGTTCAACAGATCAAAACAGTGTTTAAAAATCTTTTGTTCTCAGGCAGCAGCTTCATTTTTAATTTTGTTGACTTATGACTTTAGTCCGGAAAGTCGTATTCAAATACCTGCAGCACTGATTTATCACTGGAATATTACAGCAGACAGGGTGCATTGCTCTCTGTCAGTGGAGCTCACACACCACAGCAAATCAAATCATTCTCAGTAAAAAAAAAAAAAAAATGTTGTCACGGTGACCAGGTTCCTCGCTGCAGTTTTGGTAACAGAAATCAGGTACATGAAAAACGTGAAAGTGACTCCAGTACCCAAAGGTCAAATGGGGATTAAGAGAAACGGGACTCTGGAGCAGTGCAGAGAGTGGCCTGTTCTGCATAAAAGCCCTATTGTCACAGAACACAGCTCTCTTACTCTCACAGCAAGGAGCGGGCAGGACTCGAGCATAAGGAGTACAGCGCCACCTACTGGCTGCTAATCGCTCCAACCTGACACCATCTCCACCAGGCTCCATAGGGTCATATGAGCAAAGTATTCAAACAAACAACAGACAATGATAACCTACATCTAGTACAAACGAGTATACAATGGGTGCATTGTGAAAGTATAGGATGTGTATGTTTCAGACTGAGAAAGGTAATAAAGGATATCTTATAGACGTACAGCGTGTGACATGGCTTATCATTCCATGTCTATGCCTGTGTCTTTATCTTATATGCTCAGGGATCGATTATGTCCCTTTGAGGTGTGCCAGTCCTGCATATAGGTCACAGGTCACGTAATGGCACAGTCACGCCATGTAATGTTGCAGTGACGTGATGGAACTGGGAGGAGAGCACAATGTGTGGGATAAAACAAGGCTTCACATTTATCTATTAAAAGTCCAGCACAACGCAGCTCCTGTTATGCCAAACATTGTTAGACACATGGACAGGGAGTGGAGCTCAGCTCCACATTTAACTCTACTCAGTCCAACAGGTCTTTCAAGGACACCGAGGAGGCCTTATAATTACTCCCACCGCAGTTTGATGTGGATGGATGATTTGGCTTGAGGGATGTTGTTAATTCTCCCGCTTTATTGTAGAGGTGGTTGATTTTTTAAACGCCCTTCATTGAGGAGGTGTACATTTATAGAGCATGATTCAGAGCAGGTCGCTCTTACTCTACACTGTCCAATGAAAAGCCTCGGAAAGAGAAAGTGCTTGACGAGTAATGTAAATTACATTATAAATTGTTCATTTTTAAAAAGGGGTCAAAGTCGGAAAGAAAATAAAACGGAGCACTTTATCCCTGAAAATATGAAAAATAAGAAGATTGAAAAAAAGGAAAACAAAGGTGTTTAAATTTAATTTGTCCTTACGTAACTTCTTATGGAAGCCAGGGAAAAAGGCAGGAGCGAAATACGGAGATTTCAAAGGTTTTTCTTTTCCATGATGTTTGATTCTAAACGTGTGACTTTTGAGTGATTATCTAAGCAGTATAATTGCTTATTCCTTTTTGTTATCCTCAGGAACATTTCAGTGTGCTGAATTTCTGTTCATCCTCTTTGAAATGTATTTATAACATTGTTCCTGAATACAAATTGTATAAGAATAATCCCAAACACTAAGATAAATCCATGAAATCAATTTATATTACTTTTCTCTTGTTCATGTGATATATGGCTTGTAAAAATAGCCACCTGATGTTTTGGTGGTATTTTGTTGTGAAAGTGACTTGAATCAGTGTTTTAGTTAGTGGTAGTGTGTTTGTGCATTGTGTGTGATTGTGTATATATGGTGAGCATGTGTGAGTCAGTGCTGCGGTAACAGTAGGGTCTGTGGTAGTATGAGTAAGCTGCGTGTGTGTGCCTGAGGTAAACCACAATGTAGCCCACACTCTCACTCCCACACATGACTAGCTCCTTACTCTCACCACAGACCTCCCGATTATTCAGATACGGACACTCACATATGCACGTTGCAGTCGTACCTGTCCACACCAATGCGCCAGAGCTCACTCAAGCCAGACAGAGGTGCGATCCGATCCTCCTCAGGCTCAGCTTGCACAGCTGTAAACAAGGATTCCATTAATAATGAAGGGAGCTTCAGAAACATCACACCACACAGTACAGCTAAAGACACAGTGAGAGTAAGCAAGTGTCACTGCTGTGTTGACTGTTTTACATGTAAATAAATATGCCGACAATCCAATCTCTTTTTGTCTCTTTCTGTCTCTTTCTCTCTTCCACAGATGGACAAATTTTTTTTTTTACATAGAACCATGTCCTATGGAACTCCTCATGAAGCAGAGCTGGGCATTAAGGTGGTATTATTAATGCACTACTTGTCTACATGTGTGTTCTGAAGATATCATGCCTAATAATCGTCATGTAGCATTCATTACGCTGTACTGAATTCAGGAATGAATTGTTTGAGTTGAGGAATGGGAATCATCAGTCTTGTTGTAGAGAGACACTGTCCTTTGGGGTGAGGTAGTAGGTTGTATAGTTTTAGGGTTGAGCCCTTGCTATCAGATAACTATACAACTTACTGTCTTTCCTGAAGTGGCCGTAATGTCTTCAATCAAGAGCTTCACTACCAGTGAAGGACATCAACAAAGATGCTTTGAAGGATTTACTGGACTCCATGTGATAGTAGCTACAGAAGAGTGTAAAAGTTTGTGCCCCAATAGATTTTGGGTAGAAAAAAGGGAAAATGAACCAAAGAAATAGGTATTAAAAATGGTAAAACCTAAAATGTTGGGTGTATTATGAAAAAAGACAAGATGGAGAGAAAAAAGATTTTTGAAATCACATTTTTGCCCTGACCATCAAAGCCGAAGAAGGAGGATCTGGAAAATAAGAGCAAAGAAGTTATAAAAGAAAACCATGGACATACAAGTTATTAGAAAAAAAATGTACAGGACATTCAGAAAGAGGGATGCAAACTTTTAAACTTATATACTGTGACCATTTTTATTGCATGTGATTAGGAAGTAACCTTTGTGAAATCTAATGCATGAAAATGTTGTGGCTATAAATTTAATGTCTTCATTTTGTCGTTTTTTTTCTTCAACAAAAGGCAAACTTTTGCACTAAACTGTTAAAAAAAAAAAAGTATGGTGTCCTCAATGACTCAGTTGAATCATGAGAAACTGAGTTCTATCCAGCAGTGCCGTCAATTTAGTCTGATTTCTGTCGCCATTCTGAGACAGAACAGATCCGAGCAGCTCTTCTTTGAGTTTCATTGATGTTTGTTCATCTGTGAGCCCAAACAAGATGTCTGCGTGCTGGAGAAATCTTTCAGTGATGTTCGTACAGGGTGAGGTAGTAGGTTGTGTGGTTTCAGGGTCGTGATTTTGCCCCATCAGGAGATAACTATACAACCTACTGCCTTCCCTGAAGGGCAGCAATACGTCACGGGATACCAACGACAAGATGGCGCCAAGCTAGTTGAGCTTGTTTTTTTTTCTGTATGGACTGTTGAATTATGCACTGTGACCTGAAGAGCAACAATAAAGATAAATATGTAACTACATGTGTTGTGTTCTGTTGAATTTCTAATACAAATACTTGTTTAAGTTCTGTATTACTGTTCTTCTTTGAGGAAGGAAATTGTTATTCTTACTATAACCTATGGGACCAGGACATCAGCAAATATATCCACCTCTGTTCCCCCAAAACATCCACAGTGTAGCCCTGGAGCAGCTGGTTCTGTAACTAAAGCCATTATCCAGTGTTAAGAGAGCAGTTACATGGCTGCAGGCTGGCCAGCCTTTGACTGGTACAGAATTTATGGATGCTGGCGGGCACCTAGGGGGACACGCAGAGACTGGCACACACAAGAGAACAGACGGAGGGGCAGACAGGAAGTGATGGCTCTGACATGGGACCATGGTAACCTTGTTGCTATGGTACTGCATGATGGGGATGTTCGGCTGATATCAGTATTCTTATCATCTACAATTGTTTGCTAAGAATGTTTTAACTAAATTGTATATTTCATGTTATTCTACTTTTATGGGACTATCTGGGACAAACTTGCAAGGATACATGAAATTTATTCTGCATAACATTAATTCATTCTAATCATCTTGTTTTTTCTAAATTTAGCTAGCTTAAGGGAGGACAATAATGACGAGTAGGCTATTTTTTAAAAATCAATATATAACATAAATATTTACCAGTTGATTGCTGGTATTCTTTAGGTTTTCCATTGGAATTTTTATTTATGCCAGTGAGGGTTCAGTGTAATGTAACATGCATACATTTGTATACTTAATAAAACCAAAAACTAAATTTTACTAAAATTAAGTATTTATTTCACAGTGTAGATATTCTCAATAGAAATACTGTCACAGAAAAAGTTTGATGGCAAATCATTTCTTTATAGTTTAATTGAAAAATATCATGCACATTTATATTTTTAGAAATATGTTTGTGCTGTTTTTAAAAATCTTACTTCATGCTATTATAAGATCTAGCATAGATCCAACAATAATCAACATTTTGCGAAATTATTTTTCTATTCAGGTATAGAAATGAATATGTAAAATATCAGGAATGCAAATCATTAAAAAACAAATTATTTTATTTTGATTGGGGGGGTGAGAAAATAAAAAAAAATACACAGTGATTTAATGTTTCATAAGTTAATGATTGATGTGACCAAGCTTATTGTTTCAACCTGTTCTGCCTTTCCTTCAGTAAAATTACCTTAACTCAATAGCAATGCGCAGTTTGTAAGCAATTAGAACTAAATGACCTTAGATTAAGTAATTAAAAGCAATTAACAATTTGCTTACACAAAATTGAATCAGTTAATCTTCCTAACTTCTAATGAATAACGCTGCTGGTGTAAGTTGCACTCGGTTTGAAGAGTTGTTAAGTCGATATTGTCTTCATCAGCAGGTGGCAGCACTGCTCAGGTTTTCCCTTAACAACTTTAACAGGTGGCTGTATTATTATAAGGTAATGAAAACAACTGTATTTGGAGTGACTCAAACTTTACCGCTTGTATTTTTTCGGAGTTTCTTTGGGATCCCGAAAAACTTCCCCCCAAAAAATTTTCCCTTCAAAAAATTTTTTTATTTTTTCCCCATGTCACTTCGGAGGTTCCGTAAATTTAACCTAGTGTTGCTTTTTAAATATATATTTTTTCTGTGACTCGTCTTCTCGTGTCATCCTAACGGCGGAAATACTGCTGCATGGCTCATAGCCTCCTCAGTAATCACATATTCTAAGGCACGTTGCCGTCGCATAGCAACGACTCCGCTGTCCTTCGCTTATTGGCTGCGCTGATGGTTTTGACCGGAAGTGGAAGAGCGATGAAGAGGCTGGAAATAGGAGCTGTAAGGGGCAGTTTGGAGGAACTGGTGTATGGCGACTTCGGATTGGGCGAAATGAACTTCACTGAGGTAGTGGGGCATTTTGGTCAGCAATGAGCTTGTGTATCACTCTAATAGCTTATATCATTGTTATCAGTGCAACTCTATTCTAAATGGTCATTGGAAAAATAAAAAATAGAGCTAGTATCGACAGTTTTTGTTTTGTTTTGTTGGGTTGGGGTTGGTTTTTGGTTGTTTTTTGTTTGGAGAAAAGAGGCTGTTCTGTTTTTTTAACCTAACATACACTTATAAGATTGTTTGTTTGTATTCTAAGGCAAGTTTACATATGAATGAACATTAATTGACATAACAATTAAACTTGCTTCAGCTTTGTATACGGAAGCACTGTAATGCCTTACTGCTTTGTATGGTATTGGTATGAATCAGAGAGAGAGAGAGAGTGAGAGAGAGAGAGAGAGAGAGAGAGAACTTTATTGATCCCTGAGTAGAAATGGTTTTATTTCAGCAGTACAATGCACAACCAATGACAAGGACACACAGTATACCTAAGGCACTAACGAAAAGTGGTTGTAGTGCAAATAATCATTAAGTGACAGTCAGTAGTAATATAGTCTGTTCTTAGGCTTTTAAAAGACAGATATTATATGATTATATCCATCTTTTAAATTATAAATAAATAGTAGTAGGAAATTATATGACTGTACTTATATCATTATATTGGCCACTATTATAATAATAATAATAATAATTTCTAGTAGTAGTATTGTAGGTCCGTTTTATATCTTTATTATCAGTCAGTTCATTTAAAATCTTTATAGATCAGTTTTATTTGCAGCATTGCAAACACTTCTTTAATCTTCCTGCTGTAGTAATTAAAGCCGCTTCTATCTGTCAGATGTACTAGAGCCTGGTACTTTATTTCTATCTTCTAACTTTATTTAACTCACTGGCCCCAGGATGAATATTGGATTTCCTGACAAGTTTTAATCATCTGTACAATTTTTGGTCATCTTCGGTATCTTGTCTATTGAGGGTCATGGGAGTCAAGCCCCCAGCTCGCTTCATCCATCCTGTTTACAACGAACCTTTTCTTTTATGTATTTTCACTTGTGCTGTTTTTGAGTCGCTGCAATTGTTTGTATGATCTGTATTCTGTTCAACATCATACCTTAGTTCTTTCTTATACACTGGATGATGCAGTGACCCTGAATGTATCTCCAGGTTACAGTGAGACAAAGGCGTAACACTGCCCATGCTGCACTTCTATTTGAATACGTGTTTTACAGACTGAAGCTTCATAGTCTGTTTTACACAGCCCCAAGAGAGTTGTCTGCTTTCTCGTTTGCTGCTGACTCTTCTGAAAACTGTGTGTCAGGTGAAGTCAGGATATTATAATAGATGTGTGTAAGGGGGCGTTTAAGGACAAGCCTCTCTTGTTGTTGACATAAACGCACCTACATGTTTATCGCTTCTTACATATTGAGATTAAGTCCATCTTATCTGATGTGAGTGCTTCTCGCTGGCCCTCTTGTATTGGTGAGGCGCCAGGAAATCTGCTCCACAGCGAGAGGCAGGAGAGTAGTGTGTGGGGTTTGGACTTTGGCCCCCGCTGGGGCCAGAGCATATTTATTGGCTGCTGTTGCTCGAACAAACTCGTGTGGAGTGATCTGGTAAGCATTGATTTCTTTCTGCTCTCTCCTGGTCATGAGGGATACCTGTGGGTCTTAGATATATGTCTTTATAATGTAGGGATCTTCATGGAAAAGTGAGCTTTCTCTTTTTTAGGACTATATGTTGCATGTGAACATTGATTGCTTTTATTTCTGGCATTAAATATTACCGATTTCTGAGTAAGTTAGACTTGTCTGTCTTATGTTGCATCCAGCTGTGAGACAGGTTTGACTGGGAAACATCTTTTTTTGTTCCCTGCAGAAAGCAGCACTGTGTGTCTAGATGTGATCATGTGTCCATTAGCATTTTGGTGTATATTTCAGTGTTTTTGTTAATAGTTAAACTCATGGCTACATCCAAGAAAAGATCCTTTTCTAAGTAGTCCTAGTGTTGTATTAATCTGTTTTGTGCGAGTTTGTTTATCATGCTTTTGAGATAAAGTCCCGCTGATATTCTAGCATCAAAGAGTGTCCTGTATCAATGAGAAGTGTCATCTCAAAGAAGGAGTGTGCATGTTGTTTTTGTTGGGGTTTTTTTTTTTACTGCAGAGACATTGATTGTCTTCCTGTTCCTCTGGTCCCAAAAATATTCCTTAGCTATTGTTCAGACAGAGAATCGTAGACCTGCCGTGAGAGGACAATGAGAGGAGAGGGGCTTAATGGAGCTTTATTACTTTCCCAGTCCTCTAAACTCTAACCCTCCACAGCCTGCTTCCTCTTCAGCACGTAGCCTGTGTTGGCTGCACATTAGGAATAACACGTGTGTGTGTGTGTGTGTGTGTGTGTTGTGGGTCAGTTCACCTTCCTCTTGCTAAAGCATGAAACAGGAGCCCTAAGCAGCTGTCTTACACACACACTGCTGATACTGTGATTGCTGGCTGTGGTATGATTACAGTAGGTATTGCAGTAATGTAATTAATTGATGTGCAGAGCCGAAAATTAGATGCTGGAGGGTGTGGATATAAGTGATGGAAGATGTAGATATGTGTTACTGGCAGGTTATTTACAGTGTGATCTCGAGTAATGGAGTTATGTTTGTGCTGGCTGCAGGGGGCATGCTTCTCCAGTGTAGAAGACACTGTTCTTGGCTACAGTGTCATGTCATAAGGCAGGTGTCACATGTGCTTTACTTTGGACAGGGAGTATGATCATCTGGCATGATAGACTCCACTTCTGTCTGTCTGTGGCACCAACCAAATGGCATTGCGTGTTATAGTCTTTCTTCTTTCTTTCTGTCATTCTTTCTTTCTGTCTTTGTCACTAACTTACATATGTACTTACACAACACTACTTGCATATGTATTCATGGTTCAGTGAATCCTAGATAACCATTGGTGAGAATTACCTAGGTATCTTATTCTCATTTGCCCGTATGCTGGATTCTTCCAACAAAGTGACATATGACGCATTATTCCAATTAATACGAATGTCATGGTTTTTCCTTGGAACAAACTCACCGAGGCATCCTGCCCATCTATAGCCCATGGTGATGATGTCCACCACCCAGGAGCCCAGCCTTTTCTTAGATTAGTATTGTTCAGCAATTGGAATTGGACAGCCCCAGTCCAGCAAGTAAATAATACATAGGGTGTATACAGGACACAAGAAGAATTGTTTTACAGACTTGTCATTATGGAACACTGCAAGGTAAGTTGATTAATTTACAAAATTGGGTGATACGACCTCAGGCAGAAGTCCATAGCTTAACCACAAGGCCACCTTAAAGTCATCTGGCCACCAACGAATGCAAGGGGAACTTATCGCCAGAGCATGAAGTCTTTTGTCTGAAGTGACTGTTAGCAAAAATGTAGTTCGCAGAGTCACCTATTTGGGTATGGCATCATGTATAAACTTGTAAGGAAGGGCCTTAGGAGGCTTCAACACAAGTAAAAGATACCACAGCAGGGTTTTTTGTGTACCTGTGGCAGATGGAGGTGCATCAACACTTTCATAAAGTTCTTAATAAGTTTGTGAGACCCCAGAAAGATGCCATTCATAATGCTATGGATTGCTGCAATTACCACCTGATGCACCATCAGTGTAGCCAATGATCTGCTGTGGTGAGCCCTAAAGGGAGCAGCCAAAGGGAGGATGGATGGACACTGATTGCCACTCTCTAGCAGTCTCTGAAGATCAGTTCGTATCTTGGAAATCAGGCAATGCACTGGATCCAGCCAGTGAATTTCATGCCATTCATGGAACAGTTTCTACCAAAGGGCATACATGGTCCATGTACTCATTCAATCCAAGGGCAAAGATGTTCTGGTTGGGAGATGACATATCTGCTTTGGAAGGAAGCCATCAGTGTGTTCTGACCACTAGCGATTGGGGCCACAAGTAGGATTCTGTAGGCCTTGTTGACTTGGCAGTGGCGAAGAGATCCACTTGCACCTTGTCAAACCTGTCTTGACAGTGTGCCAGAACTATGTCAGTACTTTGAACTGGTAAGAAAACGCTACTTCTAGCTAGTGTCCCTATGGCCACCACGCTGCTCCAATACCAGTGCACCCAGGGCAGATTTTTCAGAGTTGATTTGTGTACATCCATTAGAATGGATTGTACTAATTGAACTTAGCAGTGTCCATAAACTAGTAATATATTCCATATCCTGGCCTAGGTCTTCCACTGCTAGGAAAGAAGAGGTGAGAGATGAACTTCTGTAGAATTCTGCGATTATTCCAATTCTAAAAGTAATATGGCTAACACTTTGACAGTGCATGCCACAAGTACTGCAATACGTTTTCAGTAAAACATAATCAGCTAGCAAGTTGTCTAGCTAAGAAGGGCAACAATGCTATCAAGGGAAAAGCAACTTGAAGCTAGTGAATGCCAAAGATTTGTGTAATATTTCATTAGAAAAACACTTGACAAGTAAAAAATACTCACCAAGGCAGGATAGATGAAGCTCCAACCATAAACAAGCTGCTAAGCATATAGCTACATATGGTGTACACATGGCCTGAAATGTATACGAGGCAGGAAGAAGAAAGGGCAAGATGTTTGTATGACAATGGTATTTCTTGGAAATACTATGTAATTGTGACCTTTGTTTGAAGGTCTCTGCACCTAGCAGGGGTTAAATTGAACAAAGCTAATACTTTCTTCATATGCAATACAAACTAAAGATTTCCATAATGTCTCAACTCTTTCTTTCGTTCTTCCTACAAGCATGGCATTCTTGCAAAGATTTTGAAATTTATTTCAATTCAAGAGTCTGCTCAAAAACCATGCACCCACTACTCCCTAGTCACTGACCTACATTTCCAACACTGATGTCTGCCTATGTGGCTCCCCAGTGAGAGTTCATGTGGCAACACTTGTCTGTGCATGTTTGACATGGCCTGGCTCAAGGAATATGTGCTAGTGTTCCTGTTGAAGCTTCAGAATCATCTCTTCAGAGAACTATCTTTTCAGATTGTCCTAACAGCTGCAGCAGGGAAGATGTTGGAAGCTGGGTAAGATGTCTAGCTGCACATGAATCGTGCAGAGCAAAGAGCAGACAGGACTTTGGAACCCCTTGCAGTTGGTTTTCTCAGGCTGGACAGAGTTCCGGAAACTCAGGAGCAATTCCTAAGGCTTTCAGTCAGCTGATGCAGCAGAAGAACACTTTTCCTGTTTGATGTTGGATATTTATTGTCAGTGTTATCAGGATACCTTTTCCATCACGTTGTAACCCCGTTACACCGAGCAGTAGTCATGTGATATTTGCTCTTCTTTTATTGGCTGTAGGAGAGACATGTCACAGTATCTATGATAACAAAAAGCTTCAACCTAATATAAAATTATCCTGATCTTTTTGCAGGGAAAATGTAGTAATGCATTTAAGGATATTTGATATGTTGTCCAGTGTGTTATATTTTTAGCAAGATCTTGTGCTCTTGTGCATGTGTGTAAGAGAAGATTAGAGGCATAGTGATAATCAATAGTACAATTGATAAGGGGATCTGTTTACATGCAACTAATGTGACAGTTACTCTAAAATGGAAATTCTGTGTCTTACTCTGGGATAATAAATCTATTTTATAAGGCTATATCATTATTACTTTCATAAGTTTCTGCATTAGGTCTTCATTTATGGAGCCCTTCACCTTTGGTCAGTGTGTGAGATAAGATGTTGCCACTCCTTTGTTTTTACTGTGAGGACCGTCAGCTCTTTGATACATCTCAAAGCAAATATGCCAAAGTCCCTCTACCAACTATCTCAGTCATGGATAAGACCATGTCTTATTGTGATTGCCATGTCATAGTTGGTTGAATGTGTGGTTATTGAACCTTTGTGGTATCTGTGCCACTTGGCATGACAAATCAAAATGTGATGTTTATACTGTTTGGTGGCCTCTTTATTTATTAACCTTGTAATTTGAACTTGTTATTCTTCTTCTCTCTCTAGTCTGATGACTGATCCAGTGCTTGTAGTCCCGTGGCCCAGCACCATGGTCGACATGCCCAATCCTTTCAGCCCATTGCCCTCAGCAGGGGAAATAGTGTTGAACAGCCCTTTGTGTGGGGAGCTAATCAAGGAAATGGAGGAGCTTGAGGACATCTCTCGATCCTTCAGCGATGACACTTTCAACTTGCTGTACCTGCCTGACTTCCAGGAGTCCAGCACTAATTCCAACAGCTCTGCTACTCTCGGTAGTAATTTGTAAAACGCACATCCGAGCATAGCGCATATAAACACACACACTGTAACTGCATTTTAAGTGTTACTATATTGTAGGTTTAAAGTGATTTTAAGAGTCAATTCAGGTATACATAACTTTTTTTACTTTTTGAAATTTATTTCTAAATTAAGATCCCTACAGTGTACTATTTGACATGTCCATAACATCTGAAAGTTCAAGGACCCACTGGCAGGTCTTACCGTTTTCACTCGCATAAATAAAAACCCTTCTACTGTTAATTTCACTGTAGTTACATTTTTAAAATCATCATTCCAAATATCAGTTTTATTGTGCACTATGGTGGGTTTGCATTGAAAAAGAAGCAGACATGCCTTTTAGTTTTCTTGAAAGATGTGAATGCATATTGAACACAGAGGAATACATTTCAAATAAACATTTCAGTTCTGAGTTCACCTAGTAATCACCATAGTAATTCATAAATTCACAATCAATGAAACAGTTTTGTTCGTGTGTGTGTGTGTCCTTAGATGTTTTGAGCCCAGCCTCTAGTCCATCCTCCACAGCCTGTGGAGCAGTCACAGGGCAGGAAGAGATCGACCCCAGCCCCTTAAACCTTGAGTGCCGCGTATGTGCCGATCGTGCCTCAGGCTTCCACTATGGAGTGCATGCCTGTGAGGGTTGTAAGGTTAGCAGATGCACACGCACACAAACACACACACACACACAACTGTTTCATGTTTCAAGCAGTTTTCCTTGTGGGGAGCAACCAAATGTTCCCACAAGCCTAAAACTGTCTGATATTTCTGTCCTGGTGGGGACATTTGGTGCACACACATGCACAGTAATCAAGATTAGTGGTATGTTAATACTTTTGTTAATAGGTCACTGTTGTCTCCTAGCTCCAGTTTTGTAATGCAAATGCAGCATAAGGTAAAATGTTTCCAAACACTGTGACCAATAAGCTAATATGAACACAGTTTATGGTAAGGTTGTATTAGTGGAAAATGTTTCAGTAGGTCAGTCACATCTAGATTTATAAGGTGATGAAAAACACTTGTGCATATTTAATCATTAAGCAGTATTGCACAAGCAGTGTGTGCTTATACTGAATATCCACACAGCTGTGATTTGGCATAGGGATTTGATTTCATTCAACAGTTCTGTAAGCAAGAAATTAATATTGATTAACTGATTTTTCGGGCACAGTATGGCCAAATGTTCTGTTTATTTTTGCTCCATTAGCAGCAATAGTTCTCAGAGACGCTATTCTCACTCTATAACCCTAAAGCTGGATAGTTAGCTCACAATGATTTGTACATTACCATTAAAAGGTGAAATTGGCATCCCTTCTTCCTTTTTGTCTTCATCTGACAAACCTTTATAGTTTGCGTCAAAAGTTATATTCCTGAAAAGTACCGCTTGTCATGTTATTTGATGATATCACTAACTCTACTATAGTAACTGTTTTTAACCAGGAAGTGGAATTTTATGTGGTGAACACAGATGAGCAGATTGATACAAATAGTGAAACATCCTGGTGCAGTTACACTAAATATAATCTCTCTTGGAACACTGCTTGACCAATCATCCTAGTGTAGTGGAACTAACTATTGTATAATTAATCATGAATGACTGTGCGTTTAGCAGCAGTTAATTGGTTAATGTTATGTATTGTCTGGTTAATGTTATGTATTGGTTAATGATATTTATTGTCTGTTTGTAATGTATGAGTTACTATAAAACTATTTTGTTATTAAATCATCACAGCTGTTACTTTATCCTTTTTGGTGCAACCCTAGCGTCACCTGACTGACTAAAGCAAGAGAACACCTTGTACATTTAAGGTCACGGAGACTTGGTCATGTAATAACTTTGTTCTGTAAACACTTGATTAAACTCCGATTACAATGAGTCAGCAAAACCCAGGCGGTTGAGATTTAAACGAACCATCAATCAGATTCTTGTGCAGTGTTCAAACTTGGAAGTGTAATACAAAGCATTTTTCGCTAGTCTGCACTCAGCATGTCTTTATAATTTGACTTGAATTTAATTTTTTTTTTTATTGTTGTGCATCTCATGTTCATGTTACTTGGAAAAGACCCATCTACAGTACAGCCTGCATCTCAAAGGAACAGATTTGGCACAAGGGTTTACAAATCTCATTTCAAATCTCAGCACATTGTCTGTGCAGTGCTATAGGCATGCAGATGGCGAACTTCACATTGACCTTAACATGTTCCAACTTCCTATCTTCTCTCCATCTCTAATGTCTGCTTGTCTGGTTTTGCTTGCTTTTTAAAATCTGAGTAGACTTGCCACTTGCAGGAGGACATGATTTAATACCTGTTTGTCCTGATATCTACATTGTTAACAGAATATTTAAGGGCAGAAGCTTGGTTATGTAATAGAGCCAAATAAAGCCATTTACACTATCTTTAGGTGCCTATTTTTGTAGTTGTGGGTTGTTTTTTTTTTGGTAAAACATGAATAGCACATGGTAAGTAGGTACAACTGAGGAACAGACAAGTGCAAAAGTCATTCAGTGTTCCTCAGACAGTGTGTTCTTGGCTGGTCTGTAAAATCTGGTATGTCTGATGTGTTCATATTAACACCCAGGCAAACAGCATACTTTGGTCACTGGTATTATTGCAGTGTATCAGACGAGCTGTTTATAGCCCAGTGTCCACTCTAGGGTAGAGCAAATGTTTGTTACCCTGGACATGCACGTGTTTTTGACTCTTGCCTATGATGCAAAGGAATCTCTTTTTTTAACCGTGACGTGGTACCTAGGCAGCTGACGTTAATTATTTTAAAATATAGATGTCATGATGCAAATATCTGTCTGATGTGAATCTCACTGAACCTTACACACATATAAATACACATACACAAAAAAAACCCCCAAAAACATAGGTTTTATGCTCAAATGACTGTTGCATAATGGTGTAGAGGCTAAAGTGCAGTTGATTGTACATGATTGTTTCTAATTCCTATATATCTGTCTTTTCTCTCTCTGACCTTGCCTCATGCTTTCCCAACAATCTGACCTGAGACACAGTTGGCAAGAGAAGTAAAATAGTGACCATTGTGTAATCACTAGCTGTATCGCATTCATACATAAAGTGCAATTCAGTCATATCAGGAGGCAATCAGTCATGTTTTTGATTGATTTCAATTTATTGTCAAATTCCGTTTTTTGCGACATCCGCTTATTGTCACATTTACTTTCCATGGAATAAAAAGTAAAAGACGAGTGGAATTCGCAGAGGTGAGTATAACAGCAAAGCAATTATTTGAATATGAGTACGTAGAGGTGAGGGGAAAATAAAATACACTGGTAAAATACAAAATAAAATACAGGGGTACAATGCATATGTGCACACTAACTAACTAATTAAATAAATAAATAAATAAATAAATAGTAGAACTGTATATTGAACAGTATGGTATGAGAAGTCTGGTAATAACAGTGAGTAGTTATATTGACAACATGATAAGTTCCAACGCAGTAACATTAGTTTCAGCTTTGACACTGTTTCAACTATCATGACTGGACTTTGAATTTAAACACATGTCAGTTTGTGGGTGGATACTTCCTGTTTTCTTTGAATTTTATTTACTGCTAAGAGAGATTGTTTATAAAGACAATTGTGTGGTAATCAGATAATCGCATATGGCACAATATGCCTTATCTACATGCGCTATCAGCTCTGTAATATCATGCCAATTTGCTACGCATGCCATGTGTTATGATGATAATTTACTACTATGATATTGAAATTAACCCTATATGTTAGAACAAGTAAACCCAGCTTTAATAGTTTTTAAACTCCCACCCTGTATGAACTATCTGCAGGGCTTCTTCAGGAGAACCATACGTCTGAAGCTGGAGTATGACAAGTGTGAGCGCAACTGTAAGATCCAGAAGAAGAACCGGAACAAGTGCCAGTACTGCCGTTTCCACAAGTGCCTCGCCGTGGGCATGTCCCACAATGGTGAGTGCTCTGTGTACATCTTTGGCACTGGCTTTCAATACAGAGCATCATGTTTTTATAGGTTTATGCTATAATTACATAGCCATATGCACACTGATTACTTTATTGGTCATTAAATGTGGTAGAGTTTCCACAAAATCACTTTGTAGGTAATCTAATCACATTGGAATCACTCACTCTGAATCACTTTCCAATAAAACATTAACATGGTGCACTTTATACAATTGGTTATGCTTGGTGAAATAAAATAATATCAATATAATAAATATAAACAATAATGAGCCAGTGTATTTTAAATACTTTTTTATAAGCAATATTTAACTGTATCTGGTCCCAATTTTTATTTCATTTATATTTTTTTTATTATGTTTTTGTGCATTTTGAATTGTTATCTGTATCATTTGTCCCTGATTCGACTTTTAAGATAGAGATAAACAAACTGATAAGCCTACATGCACAATGAGATTTTTCTGAGTTGTATGTGGTATACTGAAGATACGGTCTGATGGTGTGGCTCTCAAATTTGGGTCGACAGGCAAAGTTTTTTTTTTTTTTTTTTTTTTTTTTTTTTTAAAAACAAACTCTCGAGCACCTATGACCTGAATGATGTGGAGATATACTGGCCACTTTTGCCAGAGGACTTTGATCTCATCAACTCGTCAAAGACAACGCAGTCTGGTTCTGTGGGAAAGCATTTCATTACAAAGCCTCCTGCATGCATTCTTATCTATCTGTACTCTAGCCTGCCCTGACCAGTACATATACTATGGGTCTGTGGTAGCTCAGTGGTTAAGACGTTGGACTAGTGATCGGAAGGTCGTGAGTTAAAATCTCAGCACCACCAAGCTGCCACTGCTGGGCCCTTGAGCAAGGCCCTTAACCTTCACTGCTCACTTGTATAAAAATAAGATGTATGTAAGTCGCTCTGGATAAGGGCGTCTGACAAATGATATAAATATCATATCTACTTAGGCCAAACATGCATGCTGTCAAAATGTGTGTTTGTCAGTGTGTGCATGCACTTACCTTTATTTATGTGAGACAGTGTATGCTTATATTAAATCATACCTATAGTGTTTGTATTTGTCCTAGCAATTCGTTTCGGGAGGATGCCACAGTCCGAGAAGCTGAAGCTCAGAGCAGAGCTGCAGATCCCCGAGAAAGAGGAGAGAGTGACACAGCTAGATGACTGGAAGAGTCTGGCTAGCCAAATCCATGAGGCCTATCTTAAACAGTTCCACCTGAACAAGGCTAAAGCTCGAGGCTTTCTCACTGGCAAGACAAACATGCCGGTGAGCACTACAAGTCCATTAATTTGCACATTACTGTTATTTTTTTCTTCGCACTTTTACACCAGTAACCCTTCATATTAATACATAATAATCAATATACATGCTTTCATCCTCTTTTTGGAACTTTACTGGTTATATCAAGTTATTGTTTTCTTCACACTGAACAGGAACGGTTCAGCCTACTATCTTTCAGTGGGTCCAGATTTACATTCCTCACTTGCTTAACTACATATATTTCCCTTTCAGATTATATCATTTTCACTGTAGTTGCTGAATGGTTCATAGTAGTTACTAAAAATATGCTTTAAGTTCAAAAACTGAATAATAAATGGAAAATGTAATGTATTTTATAAGAATAAGAGTAATACTGTATTACATAAAAATGTCACATATTTAATGTATATAACATCTTGCGCTAAAGTTTGCACCTTTTTCCCTGGTTCAGCTGTTAAGATAGAGCCTACATGTACAATATGAAACCTTTTATGTATCCATATGAAAGTAATTTGTTGATTTAATTTGAGCTCAACCTGGGAGCCTGGAGTTGTGAGAAAGCAGTGCTACCCACTTTACCACCATGCTGCCTGAAAAGATAAATAATAACCTAATTTAAATTTTTTTACATTTGTATTCAAATCTTTCTGTTTTGATTTATGATGGCCATTTCCATAACTATTTGCCATAAACTCTAAACCTGCAACTTACTATTCATTTATTCATCTTAAAACATATTACTCTGTAACTATTATGAATTATTCAGCATCTAAAGTCATATTAAGTAAACATATAGTTACAAGGGTGAGAATGATGTGTGAATTCTAGCATCCTGAGGTTGTGCAGTTGCTGCTTACTACTCCCTCTATTACATTATTGCTAGTAGTAATTATCTTTTCATGTTTTTTCACCCCTGCTATGCTTTCAGCAGCCATTTGTCATTCATGACCTGGACACACTACAGCAGGCACAGCCTGTTCTTGTCACCCAGATGCTGACTGAGGGAAAGGAGGACTTTGCACTTATTGTTCAGGGGCAGGAGACTGAGGATCACCTCTTCCACTGCTGTCAGTACGTCTCGGTTGAAACAGTCACGCAGCTTACTGAGTTTGCCAAGGCTGTGCCTGGCTTCCAGAGCCTCGATCTCAATGACCAGGTGACACTGCTGAAGTACGGTGTGCATGAAGCTTTCTTTGCCCTGCTGGCCTCATGCATGAACAAAGACGGGATGCTGGTGGCACGGGGCAGCGGCTTTATTACCCGTGAGTTCCTTAAGAGCCTCCGCAAGCCTTTCAGTATTATGATAGAGTCCAAGTTCCAGTTTGCCATGCGCTTCAACGCTCTGGAGCTGGATGACAGTGACCTGGCACTGTTTGTGGCTGCAATCATCTGCTGTGGAGGTAAGTTTCAGGGTGAGTGCTTTATATTTGGTGAAATGGAAATTCTGTTTTTAGTCTTAGGGTATTGTCAACCTTGAGTTCACACAAACAAATTCCTTCCAAAATGTATATCGATTGCACAATTTGATCATCACTTCTGCTGTGTGTACAAAACTGGAGAAAATAAGTACAGTTGGCCAGCGCACCCCTGGCCAAATTATGTATTATATTGATTTTTGAAGTGAAGAGGCACAAACAACCTTTGCAGCAAACTATATGAAAAGTGGCATTTAAAAAATGTTACTTTGTATTTGAACTTAAAAAAAAATTGAAAACAATAATTGTACTCTTTGACAATTTAATTAACTCATTAGACTTTATTTAACACCTTAGAACTTGTTAGGAAAGTCAA
>JAQQZR010000004.1:7874025-7879025 GCA_030068235.1 Notoglanidium macrostoma
GAAGCTATTTGATGCAGACAAATCAGAGGAAGGCTATAAAAAGATTTCGGATAGAATGCTTCCAACTCACAATTTCCACTGTCTGAAGTGTCCTTCAAAAAATTGTCAGAAAGAACCACCCATATCCTGGGTATATGTACCATATACCTATGACCCTAAGAACCTATGGGAATGCATTGCGGTGCACTGTTCTACTCTGCAGAGTTTCTTACAAAAACATGATCTGCATGGAGTAGTTATCAGAAGGAAATATTTCATGCAACTGCATCACAAAAAAGGTGATTGTCTGATCTATGCAAAGCAATATCTAGATAAGCCAGAGGCTTTTTTTGAAACTAGTACCGTGGACTGATGAAATTAAAAATGGAACTCCTTGGCTGCTATCACCAAAGCTATGTTTGTAGAAAAAAAGGAATAGCATTTTATGGAAGGAACCCCTTGCCAACTGTTAAGCATGGGGATGGATTTATTGTGCATTTGGGTTGTGTGGCAGCCAGTGGAATATGAAACATTGCACGGGTAGATGGAAGAAGTAATTCCAGTAAATATCAGCAAATTCGGTCAATAATCTGAAGCTGAAAAGAGTCTAGCTAATTAAACAGGACAATAATACAATGTATACCTCAAAATCCAGCATGAACTACATTAAGAAAGGAAAGCTGAAGCTTTTGGAATATCCTTCACAGTCCCCTGACTTGAACATCTTTTGAAAATATGTGGGTAGATCTTAACCATGCTGTGCATTTGAGATATGAATATGAATATCTCAGAAATAGAACCTTTCTTCATGGAAGAGTTGGTGAAATTTCATTAAACAAGAATAGATAGACCTCTAGCTGACTACAAATAGTGTTTTCAAGCTGTTATATCTACTAAAGGGAGTGTCACTATGTACTGACTTAGAAGGGTGTCCAAACCTTTTTCTGCATTTTTTTTTTTTTTTTAAGTTCATCACATATAAAGTAATTCAAGTAAATCTGCATTAAATATTTGCAGAAAATGTTATTTCTTAAAATATTGTACTGCAGAGGTTGTTTACCTCTTTTTACATAAAAAAAATTTACAAAATATGTAATTTGGCTTGGGGTGCCCAAACCTTTGCATACAACTTTACATTACTTTGTTTTTAGTAATGCTTAATACATTAATGTACAGTTATGTTTAACATATGTTGTTTCTTACTTGTATAAAAAAAACAATGAATCTTTTTTTGGAACTGTAGATATTTGCATTTGAATTTTCGCTTTACTCTCTTTACTCATCACTTTCACTCGATCATATTTCACTCATCAAGTATTTCCTTGTCACTGTAAAAAAAAAAAAAAAGAAAGTATCATAACAAATAAGACCACCTCGTTGAATGATCATCCAGGAGTGGATCACTTTCACACCGGAGTGGTAGTGCCTCAGTTTCCTTAAATTGAACCCTAGACTACTGTTTTCAAGTGGGTCAGAAATGTCTTCAGTGGAACGGGATCAAAATTGATCAAACATACTTACGATAGGATAGAACTGACAGATGAACCAGTGTTACTTTTATAGATACAAAGTGCAGGCAAACATTCTGACAAAATGTTTCAACTGATTATTGTATGTTTTATGAGAATCTAATGAGCTACAAGTATAAGTTGTGTATAAGGACTTTCCTTCTCTGCTTTTTTTTCCATCTCCAGTTCTGAGTGGGTGTTTCAATAAGGTTACATAATAATAGCCAGTCTCAGAGTGTCTTTGGTGATTTTTATTTTTTTTTTCTCCTTCAGCAAAAATATCCACAGCTTCCAAGAGTGTTTACTCCAGCTGCAGCCCACAGGGTTCTGTATGGCCTGTGAATTTAACTACGTACTCAATGTTTCTTTCACAGGATCCCTGTTTTACATGTCTTGCAATACATGCTGTATTTGGTGATTGATTGATTTACCTAGAGAAATATATTTCAGTGTTCATCTTACACTATTTATTTTTATATTTCTCTCTGTCTTTTGTTACTCGGCAACTCAACCCCCCCCCAATCTTGCAGACCGACCAGGACTGGGAAACGTGTCACATGTCGAATGCATTCAAGAAAGTATCGTCCATGCTCTGCGGCTCCACCTGCAGACCAACCACCCCGACGACACCTTGCTCTTTCCCAAACTCTTGCAGAAACTAGCTGATCTTCGGCAGCTCGTAACAGAGCACGCTCAGTTGGTCCAGGACATTAAGAAAACACAGGACACTTCTCTGCATCCATTATTGCAGGAAATTTATAAGGATATGTACTGAATAGTGAACTACAGGGTATAGTTTGTGGTGTAGCTGGATGTGAGGTAGTCTATGTCTAAATAATGCCCTCCATCTTCAGGACTGCAGCAAGAGGATTAACAGATTAACCTGCTAGTGGATTAACAGATTAACCTGCTCTGATTAGACTGTATGGTTGTACACTAATATAAAGCCCCAGTGGCCAAACGTGCAAGCCTGTAGTTGTATGCAGTGCCTTTTACAATTTTGGATTCACTACAGGGAATGATAAAGCTGAGTGCAAAAGTTTGCATACCCTTAGAAATTTTACTAGTAGCCAGATGTCAGGTTTTACAGATGTCTGTTAACTAAAATGTCCAAATTATGTATGTTAATACATTAACAGTAAAAAAAAAAAAATTATAAAAAATGAAAAACAGTATCTTGCTTCATTAACTTGTAGCCCCAACTTTTGCCTTTATAATTGCCTCCATCATCATATTCGTTGAACAGCTTTTGGATCCTGTCAGTTTTAATATTGGCTCCATCTAGCCCAATCTTTGCCCATTGTTCTTCACATAACAGTTGTGACTCTTTTAGACTTCAGAGCATGTTTGGAGCTCATCATGACAAAAATGTTTCTGTAAACTTTGCATAATGTTTCAGATTTTTTGTTTACTTTCATTTTTTTCATTTCATGTTTACTTTCTTCTATTTTTGTAGATAAAAATAGGTACATCTAACTTTAGAGGATGCAAACTTTTGCACTGTTGCACTCAGCTGAATGTATCTGTCTTGTCAAATCTAAACAAACTTGTAGGACTTGTTTGAGTGAACAGTTATTTAATGCCTTCTGAAAGCAGTGTGTGCCACATGGAAAATGTATTCATAAGTCTGTTCTGGATATGAAGTGTGATTTTCATGCCATGCCAGAATACAGCCTACCCACACAGCCATCATGTAGGACCAATACCTCATTTTAAATGGCATAAAGAAACCTGTATATTAGTTTTGTATTAAAATGTACAGTGTATAGCACTCCAGCTGTTATTATCAAAGGATGTTATTTATTTTTGAAAATAAGAAAACTGTGTTGTTAGATGAAGAGTTTTATTTTATGAATGAATTGAGGTAAACTTTCAACTGCCAACCTTTTGTGTGGCAATAATACAATATGCTAAAAGGTATATTATTTACAATTCTGTTCAATAATTACACAGGTGTAAAGTATGAGTGTTTATTATTATATGTATCAGGAAATATTATATTGTATAAATACTCAGGGACAATCAGAGTCTGATTTACACTAGAATGGATTACTCATCTCAATGTGACAGCAGGTACACTACTTTATAAGCACTTATTTTAAGGAAATGGGTTATAATACTGTTCAATAAGGAAAAATATTCATTGTGTTTGTATGTGAAGGAACCTTGGTTAAACTGATTAATGTGGTCTAACAGAGTAGTTCTATATTAAAACCTATTATAATTTTACAGTTGGGTTAATTCTAGAATCTGCAAACCAAAAATAAATATGTATATGCATACTATTATGAATAAAGGACATTCTTTTAAAAAAATTAAAAAAAAAAGTTGTGAATGGAGTGATTATGTGCTCAAGCTGCTTAAGTTTCTGTGTGGTAAATTTTCCTGTCCTTCTGTTTTTGCATCAGTCACAAGCACAAGCCTCAATGCCTTTACACCATTTTCCAATGATCTGCACAACATGTAAACGAAGAACTTCCGGGTTGCGATGATGTGAAGATCAGCATAAGCTGTGGTTAACCGCCTGAACATTGTGTTACCATAATTAACTAATATGTAGGCATATAATACAGACCTAATACAGTCTGAATAGGTTATGGACTAGAATCGTTTTAGTGTGGTGCTCTGAGCGACCTGGCAGATACAGCTGTGTCGACAATTTCTTATTTTTGATCAGGCGTAATAGCTGCCCCTGTTCCTTAATGACGTGTTTGTAAGGGTCCTTGCGTTTTTAACGTTTTTCGCGCCACCAAAGACAGTACGGAATAGCACAGCTAGCTAGGCTGCTTTTTATGTAATACTTTCAAGAAATTATTTTAGGGAATGTGCACACTGGGACATTCCTGTCGTTCTTTTCGCCATAAGTTGTAGAAAGATGTTGATATAAATGGTGTAATACAGCTTAATTGTATATACGTTATATTGTACAGTCTGTTTACTTGTGGTTATAGAACCCTTGGTTAGCTACCTAACTAACAACTGCTAGCCATATTCCTGGTACTGATTTTAAAAACAAAACAAAAAAGCAGTTGTTTAGTTCCTGGAAAGGAAGGCTGCTGTAATGACTGGTGAGTTGTTGTTATTCATCTGTGATCTGACTAAATTTCCGCCTTGTATCTAATGCTTCTGCTGTGTCCACTGTCATTTTGTATTGTTTTCTCTTTTTCTCTGCTGTTATTGTTTACAGCTGTATCTATGTTGTATAGGACAAATACAAACCCTGAATTCCTCTTTTCATAGAAATCATAGCTGCTATAACATGCATAAAGAGCAGGCTGTAATCCTAGCTTTGTGATTTGTGATCCTGACCAGCTGAGGATGAAAACCTGGACATGCTGCTCTCCTTATTTGAGGAGAATCAGGATCAGAATCCAGAGAATTCCTCTTCCAAAGAAGATGAAGATAATCTCGATGGTTTGTTCGATGATGATGATGATGAAGACGGTCAAGGTTATGCTGAGCCGGAGGATGATGAGGATGTGATGTTGGAGAACTCGGGCACAGGAGCAGAAA
>JAQQZR010000004.1:7884025-7888809 GCA_030068235.1 Notoglanidium macrostoma
ATATTAAGCCACTTTATTGGCAATACTTTTTAGCAAGATGTTTCATGGAAATGAATTTCATCATGGAAATGAATTTCATAGCAATATTGGGCCTTCAGTTGCTTATTCAAACGGTTCTTTAATTAAAAAAAAAAAAAAAAAAAAAAGAATTTGATGCACTTAGCAAGCTTCTGACAGAATTCTGGTTGGATATTTGACCATTCTTCCATGTATAATTGGTAGGGTTCAATTTGTTGGTTTCCTGGCCTAGACCCGACCTTTAAGCACAGTCCACATATTTTGAATACGGTTGAGGTCATAACTTGTTTTAATCTTAATGTTAGCCTGCTTTACCCACTCCATAACCAGTTTCGTTGTGTGATTGGGGTCATAGTCTTGTTGCAACCCCCATTTGTGTCCAAGTTTCAATCATCTAGTTGATGGTTTGAGGTTATGCTGAAGAATTCTGGGTTTTTGTTTGTCCACCCGCTTCCTGAGGATTGACCACAAGTTCACAATGGGATTAAGGTCTGGGGACTTTCCTGGCCATGGACCCAAAATTTCGATGTTTTGTTCCCCAAGCCATTTGGTTATCAATTTTGCCTTATGGCACAGTGCTCCATCATGCTGGAAAAGGCATTGTTCATCACCAAACTGTTCTTGGATGGATGGGAGAAGTTGCTCTCGGAGGATGTTTTGGTACTTTATTCATTGCTGTGTTCTTAGGCAAAATTGTGAGTGAGCCACTCCCTCGGCTGAGAAACAACCCCACAAATGAATAGTCTCAGGATGTTTTACTGTTGGCATGACACAGGGCTGATGGTAGAACTCACCTTCTCTTCTTCAGACAATCTTTTTTCCGGATCCCCCAAACAATTGGAAAGGGGATTCGTCAGAGAAAATGACTTTGCCCCAGTCCTCAGCTGTCCAACCCCTGTACCTTTTGCAGAATATCAGTCTGTCATTTCTTGGAGAGAAGTGGCTTCTTTGCTGCCCTTTTTGACACCAGGCCATCCTCCAAAAGTCTTCGCCTCACTGTGTGTACAGATGCACTCACACCTGCCTGCTGCCATTCCTGAGCAAGCACTGCACTTGTGGTTCCCCGATCCCGCAGCTGAATCAGCTTTAGGAGATGGTCCTGGCGCTTGCTGGACTTTCTTGGGCACCCTGAACCCTTCTTCACAACAATTGAACCTTTCTCCTTGAAGTTCTTGATGATCCGATACATAGTTGATTTAGGTGCAATCTTACTAGCAGCAATTTCCTCGCCTGTGAAGCCCTTTTTGTGCAAAGCCGTGATGACTGCACATGTTTCCTCGCAGGTAACTACAGTTAACAGAGGAAGAACAATGATTTCAAGCACCATTCTCCTTTTAAAGCATCCAGTCTGCAATTCTAACTCGATCAGCATGACAGAGTGATCTCCAGCCTTGTCCTCGTCAACACTCATCTGTGTTAATGAGAGAATCACTGAAATGATCTCAGCAGGTCCTTTTGTGGCTGAAGTGCAGTGAGAAAGTGGGTTTTTTGGGGGGGGATTAAGATAATTTTCATGGCAAAGAGGGACTTTGCAATTAATTGCAATTCGTCTGATCGCTCTTTATAACATAATGGAGTATATGCAAATTGCCATCATAAAACCTGAGGCAGCAGACTTTGTGAAAATTAATATTTGTGTCATTCTCAAAACTTTTGGCCTCGGTTGTACTTGCATACAGTTGTTTGAACCAATGGTCTTGGAGCAGCAGTTGTTTATAAATTTCTCAGAGGAGTTCCTGAGTTGTATAAATCTACAGTCCTCTTTCTCAGGTCTGCACTGAGCTTCTTGAACTTTCCCATTGTACTATGTGTTGGTCAATCCAGTAAGTCAAATAAACCTTTTTTTATGTTGTGGACAGAGAAGTAACCAGCTGTAGTCAATCATGATCACTAACAGGAAGTTAGGAGGCCTTGGCCGTGGCAAGTTAAAAGACATTTTAGAACTTTCAGCACCACTGAATTAATAATCTCAGTGAGTATATGTATATTTTTCATATTTGTTCTGTGTTGCTTTCAGATATCCCAAAATAAATTAGAACTTGTGCACCAAATTCTTATTCTTTCTTTCTATTAAATATGTATGTTGTACAATCATTCTGCCACAGAAAAAGAATTCATTGAAAAGAAAAGGTAGTAATTGAAGGCCCAATATTGCCATAATATTCATGTCCATGATGACGTGTAAGTATATGTAATGATGTGTATATAAACCTCGGACCGCAACTCTGTGCATGCCTGTGTGTGCCTGCGCGTGCGTGTAGCTATAAGTCGGAATTTTAACCAGGCATTTAAAGTCTTTTGAATTAATTTAGACCTAACTGTACTTTTAAACATAACCAGAATCTGGTCTCTTAGTCAGCAAGTTTGTTTAGTTCTGCTTTTTTCAGCACTTGTGATTAATAATTAAGAGGTCAGTAGGAAGTGTATTGAGAAGTACGTCAACAGATGTGTGTCATTATGAGTTTTCCACGCTGTGATGTGTATATAAGTCATGGAAAATGCCTTGGAAAATGATTCTGTTAAAAGAATGGGAACCCTGTGTTTGTATGACTCACCCCTGTCGCTACTCCACCAGAGCTGAATTTGAACATTTTGAATTTGTGCACTAACCATAAACAGTTCCCTGTGGTACACGGCTCTTTCCAGCACAACTGTTCTTACTTAAATACATCAAGTCTTGTGAGTGGGTTAGTGTTAGTGCTCATGGCTTCCCCTGCTGTGTGATTAATGCAGAACTTTCCGGATCATCGGTTCAGTCCATCTCTGCGGCTGAGCTCCTCAAGCAACAGAAAACGCTTCACCAACAAAGGTTTCAGGCCAGGCAGAAGAGGACAGAGGACATCCAGAAGAGGTGTGTGTTTGTGTTCTGGAGAATGAATGATGGAGAGGATTAAATGTGTTGAATTGTTGAACTGACTTTGTACTTTTTCACAGGGTGCTTAAAAACACAGGAGGTGCTGAGATTCCATCTAGACCTTCCATAAAAAGGACCGTTCTGCCCTCACCGAAAGCAGCTTCAGAGGCTCACAAAGGCTCCTTTCCACCTAAACCTGACCTCTCCACCCCTCCTGTACCCACCTTGGGACGAGGCTACACGGAGGGAGATGATATTCTCCTGGACATGTCACCTCCTCCATGCTCAAAACGCATCTCGACCGCAAAAGTATGTGTTCCCTTTTTCACAGAGAAAAAGATTAGGCAGGCAGCATGATGAGAATACAAAAATACATCATTAATTTTTTACTGTTTTTATTTTACGGTTTCATTTTGATATAATAAAGTAGCAGTTTATGTAATCATATTATTTAAAATAGTTTTGAAGTAGCTACATTTTTTGGCATGCAAAAGATCTGGCAATGTTTTGCATTTTTTCCAGCTTGAATATTAAAACAGTGTAAATATAGGAGTGGAGCTGGTTGTCGGGAAGGGGCAGGTTTTGTCCTTGCGATTACAGTTCACTTTGGCAGCATATGACATTAAAAATTACAGACTGCTAATTTAAAGCCAGGCCAGACTTGTGTGACAAAGCAAAGCTTGAGAGATTGTATTTGACATTGTCTAACTAGCTGAGCTTCATCAATCAGAATATTTTGCCTGGTTTTTATCAGTCGTTGGCATTTCATTGAAGGGTTGTAACGACCCTGTCTATTAATGAGTCAGTAGTGCTGAGTGTTTCCCTTCTGTCTTTTGTCTCAGCTTGCTGCTGTAAAAAAGCTCCAAGCCAAAGGAGTGGCACTTATTAAAGATGATCCTAACGCTGTGAAACGTAAGCGACCCAACAGCAATGACATCACAGCCCGAGTGGAATGCAATCAGGCCTCATCTGAAGGTCTGATCCCTAGCTGACAGTGTGACGACTTTGCCCCCTGTTACACCCAAACCCGTAAGCTCTCACTGATCTTAATGTCCTTCTGATTTCAGGTGAGAATAGAGCAGAGCAGGAAGCAGAGGAGCCAGCTCAGAAGAAGAGGCGTGAGCAGCTAGATTATATTCAGTCTGAAGAATTTCAGCACATTCTCAATGCCAAGTCTACAAATTCCTGGATAATGGGGGAGGTGGGTGTGTGCATGTGTGTGAAGTAGTTATCACCTAATGTTAGTAATAAGCTGTTTGATTCACAAGTTCATTGCTTGGGCCAAAATAAATAAAATCAGGTATGTTGCATTTTGATTCAGTCTGAATTCATGGCAATGCTCGGTCAATGTTTATCACAAATTACTAAGCAAGGGACTGAGCAAGTTTGTTGGACTGCAGTAACAGCATTACAAAACAGTGTATTACTCGTAATGGAAAAAGCACAGTGACTTCTCAGAGTATTTTCCATAGATATTTATTATTGAGTCCTTAGTTCAATTTGACTGATCTCTTGAACTGTATGGGACTAATCCATAGCTCAATAACTCAAAAATAAGTAAGCATACAAATTATACATATAATTATACAATTATACCACACTTAGTTCTGGTCCATTAATTTGATTGGCAGTGTTCCAAAAGTTCTTATATTTAGTATAACACTGGTATATTTCACATCATTTAACTTGCTCTACATAAAATCCCATTTCTAGCAATAGATTGTTACGCTGAAACCGTTACTACACAACAGGCTCTCAGTCAGTCTGTGTGTTGCAATGGCAACAACATGCAATACATGAAAAAATTTTAAGAAAGTTGTGTCGACTATACAACATATACCGCTTTATCCGTCTGGGTGGCGGGGAAGCTGGAGCCAATCCCAGCATCTTGGGGTGAGAGGCGGGGTACACC
>JAQQZR010000004.1:7888909-7914039 GCA_030068235.1 Notoglanidium macrostoma
ACCCGGAGGAAACCCACGCATGCACGGAGAGAACATGCAAACTCCACACAGAAAGGCACCCTGGGTGACCCGGGGATTGAACTTTGAAGCCTTATATTTTGGGCTGAAATAATATTGCATACTGTGTGTGGGCTTTTTATTTATTTATTTAATTAATTTTTTATTGATTTTATTTAAATCTGTGTGCAGGTGGAAGAGAAGGCCATGCAGGATTACTTTGAGCCACTAGTGCAGAAAGAAAAGTTGGAAGAGAAGATGAAGAGCATCAGGGAGATGAAGTGTCGAGCAGTCACCTGTAAAACTGTAAGTCAAGCATTGTTCTTTCTGTCCCACAATAGACACATTGTTTGACCCTATTAGCAGTTAACTATTAAGAACACATTCTAAATGGTCTGTAGGCTTAGAAAAACTCTGAGCGATGATTCAGAGTCTGTAGCTCACTGCATCTTCCTTCCTCTTGCTAATTCTTCTCTAATACCTCTGAGTCATTGGTCCTGCCTCATTACCCTGCTATGGCTGCTTGTCTTTAGAGCAACAAGTCTGTGTACACAAAGCCAACATAATGATGATGAAAGCCAACCAGAGTGGCACATGCTAACCATAATTCTTTAATCCACTAATGTTTTTGTTACGTGTGGGAGCTATCAAGACGAGGGAGGATTATCTGATTAAAGAAATGTTCCAGTGTTTTTCAACCTACTCTCTACTCATATGGCAGACAAGAATTTCTGCACGATTTTCATCTCATCATGACTATGTACTGTGAAAGAAAAACCACAGCCATTACAGTCTAACAATAAAGATCTATGCATGAAAGTATTTTCCAGTTTCTTAAGCTTTCTTTAAGAAGCCTACTTTGAGATATTTTTCAAACCCTGATAATGCATAACCACATAGTCTAAATTCTAAAAGGGATATTCAATTTCTAAAAGGGCTCGTTTCATATATATTTGGGCCTTGATGCCTAGAAAGAATTAATAATTAAGCTTTTTACACTGATACACATTTTCCATAAACTTAACTTTTTTTTTCAGCAACTACCCTTGGGCATCCAAAATAAATGGGTTTTGAGTAATTAGTTTTTCGTTCTTCTGTACATGTGGAAGATAGAATCTAGGTTAAATAATCGCTTTAGGTTTAAACAATTCAACTTTGTAACCATAATGTACGTCATTCAGCCATAACATTAAAACCACTGACGGACGACATGAATAACATTGATTATCTCATTAGAATAACACTGTCGAGGTGTGATTTATAGTGGGCAGCAAGTGAACAGTCAGTTCTCATAGTTGATTTATTAGAAGCAGGAAATATGGGCAAGCATAAGGATCTGAGGAACTTTGAGAAGGACCAAATTGTGATGGCTAGATGACTGGGTCAGACCATCTCTAAAACAGCAGGTCTTGTGGGGTGTTCCTGGTATCCAGTGGTTAGTACCTACAAGGAAGGACAACCGGTGAACTGGCGCCAGGGTGATGGGCGCCCAAGGCTCATTGATGTGTATGGGGAGCAAAGGCTAGCCTGCAGAAGAGCTGCTGTGATCTCACAGAATAACTGCTGTAGCACAAATTGTTGAGAAAGTTATTGCTGGCTATGATAGAAAGGTGTCAGGACACAGTGTATTGCAACTTGCTGCCTATGAGGCTGCATAGCTGCAGACCACTCACAGTGCCCATGCTGACCCCTGTCCACCACCAAAAGCACTTACAGTGGGCATGTAACCATGAGAAGTGGAGAACCATGGAGCAACATAAGAAGGTGGCCTCATTTTCTTCTACAGCATGTGGATGGCCACATGCATGTGCGTCACTTACCTGGAGAAGAGATGGCACCAGGATGGGAAGAAGGCAAGCTGGCAGGGGCAGTGTGATGCTCTTAGCAATGTTCTGCTGGGTCCTGGCATTCATGTGGATGTTACTTTGACACATACCACCTACCTAAACATTGTTGCAGACCATGTACACCCCTGCATGGCAATGGTATTCCTTAATGGCATTAGTCTCTTTCAACAGGATAATGCGGCTTGCCACGCTACAAAAATGGTTCAGGAATGGTTTGAGGAACATGGTAAAGAGTTCAAGGTGTTGACTTGGCCTCTGAAGTTCCCAAATCTTAATCCAATCAAGCATCAGTGGGCTGTACTGGACAAACAAGTCTGATCCATGCTGGCCCCACCTCTCAATGTTCAGGACTTGAAGGATCTGCGGCTAACGTCTTGGTGCCAGATATCACAGCACACCTTCAAAGGTCTTGTGCAGTCCATGCCTCAACAAGTCAGAGCTGTTCTGGCAGCAAAAGGGGGACCTACACAATATTAGGCAGGTTGCTTAATGTTCAGCTGATCAGCGTATAGTCAAAAATTAACCTTGCTTTAAGTTATAAAGCTATGTGCTTGTAGATGATTGGTGTCAAATTGCTCACTGTTGTAAGATTATATGAGGTAATATAAGTTTAATGAGGCATTTTGTTCTGCAGTGTAAGTACACACACTTCAAACCAGCTGAGCGCTGTGTAGAAGAGAAACACGATTACCATTGGCATGATGCTGTCAAGCGTTTCTTCAAATGTCCTTGCGGCCAGAGAAAGATCAGCCTGAGCCGCTTCCCCACAACAGCCTGCAGGTAAGCAATAGAAGACACAGCAGCAACCCGATGCTTCTTTACTTATTTCTGTGACAGGAAGATTACTCTTGAGTTATGGGAAGGCCATATCATTTTTATTGACATATGTATCTTCTGTTTCAGCAACTGTGGTGTATTCAAGTGGGAGAGAGATGGCATGTTAAAGGTACCATGAAATTTTGATTCCTTTTGGTAGAATTTGATGCTCCTCATTTTTTTTTTTTTTTTTTTTGCTTTAATGGACTAATCCTAAGCTTCACCCTTAGAAGCTAACACCAAGGCCTCATCAAGCTGGGTTATTAGTGCACAGAGGATGTGGTAAAAATGGTATTAGAGGTTAGTCTTAGCCGAGAAATGAACTTTATAGTTTGCGATCATACCTATTTAAAGTCAGTGAAGATTTGAACAGGTAAGCAAAGATGAGCTGTAACTTTTGGAGTGTTTTCACACACACACACACTCTGTAGTATTTGATAACCAACTAAAAAGAGGTCAGAATAGGGGTATTTGCTTAGGTAGTATGCTCCACTGATGAGTATTATTATATATAATAATCATCATAATATTATTAGGTCCACCACTTCAGTCTAATCCAACATCTAAAGCTTTTCTTTTAATTTTCAAAACCATAGAGGAAAAAGAAACATCCAGCTGTAGGCTCTGCACATTTTTTGCCCATATCTAGAGCTTGAATTCAAAATGTGTCTGTGGGAAACACTGGAAAGTGTAAAGTGTGAGAACCTGATTGATGCAACGAAGAATAGCAAAAGCAGGCGTTGGAAGGCCAACGCAAGGTGGGGCCTGAGCTCAGCCAATCATGAGCTTAGTCTCTTGAAGTGGAATTGTTCCTTCATTGTCTGTTTTGTTCCTTTAGGAAAAGAATGGACCAAAAATTGGAGGTGAGCTGCTGCTGCCGCGTGGTGAAGAACACTCCAAATTCCTCAATAGTCTGAAATAAAGCCAGCAGTCTTCCTGCTATCTGATTCAGTCCCTCAGCACTCCTTCTCTCACACAGCTCAGGAAGTCTTTTTATTACAGAGCACAGTGATGAAACTGGAAACCTCTCAGTTTTCCCTCAGCCAGGCCGAGGCTGAAGTTCTGTTAATTTGCAGCTTTTTGTATAAGCACACGAGGCTTGAATGCAGCACCAGTGTAAGCTGTTGCAACTGATTTGCAGCAGCTCTAACCTCAAGCTGGTTAGCGCCAACTATTTGTCTTGGTCTTTTTATGTGTATGTATGTTGTGTATTTTAACAATGTGATATATTTTAAAGCTTTTTTCTAGTTTAACTTCTGAATCAGGTGTGGCTGCAATAGTGTACTTAAATTAAACTAGCTTGAATACTCACATAGGTTTCTGTAATTGTTTTTCCATTACCTTTATAATTCTCACAATCGAGAACACTGAATATAAGTAATTGTGGATAGACCATGACAGCAAAAGTGCCCCTTTTGAATCCAATCTTTCACTGTCTGCACATCTCAGCTTAAGGGATCGGAAGCAATTAGTTTTTTCCCGTCATCCAGGTTTTTGTTAGATGATGATGGGCAGAAGCGCTGCATTTCAGGAGTTAGTAAATCTATCAGTAAAATGGCTGATATTATTGTCTAGGCTTTCAACTCTGGAATGCTTAAGGCTTGATTTTGCTTCCTGCACAGGTCTGCTGTCTCTTGCAGTGCTGCATCAATGTAACTGTACCTGTATGTAAGCTGCAGCTCTGTGTGTTTTGAATACTTTCCTTCTTTTAATTTTATTTCTGTTTATTCTTTTCCTTTTTTTTGGTTTGTCAGTCTTTTAAGCCCTGCAATAGATTGACACCCTGCCCAGGGTGTATTTTGTGCATTTCGCCAAAAGTCAGCTTGGATTGGCTCCAGCTTCCCGGCGACTCCGACAGATAAACAGTATAGATAATTGATGGATGGATTGAAGCCTTTTTTTTGTTTGTTTGTTTTTTTTGAAGTGGCAGACCACCTTTTTTTTTCCTGAACAGTCTTAAACTGCAGTGTTTTTCTTTCTTTAAATGAAAGCACACAGTGAAGCCAAGATCTGGTTGCTGCTGGGGGAAAAAGTTGGAAGGATCCTGTTTAGGAATGGAAAATAATGGAATATGATTCTGATACTTTTCACTTCTCCAGAAATATGGAACATTTATATGGGATAATGTCTTTTTTTTTCCAAACCTTAACTTCTATTTGAAGAATGAATCCCTGATGATTAGGTACTGCAGAAATTTAATCCCAGGCCAATTGTAAATTGTAAATATGAGACTTACTTGTTAACCCAAACTAAATACAAAAAATAGTTTAAAAAGTATATAGATAGACAATTTAAAGCAAGACTACGGTTATCAATCGTTTCATATTTTTATATGTGTATAGTTCATTTTATTTAGAAGTTGAGTGACCAGATACGAATTAATACATCAATTTCTAGTACTTATTGGCCTTCTATTAGTGAAAGCCCCTAAAGGGACATGGGCAAACAATAAAATCCTTTACGGTTTCTCGTGTGCACGAGAGAGGTTTTTGGTTTTTGGCTCCATATATTGTAATGTTTTGGCAAAAGAATTGATTTAACAGTGGAGGGACAAAACATATGACTGTGTTAAAGGTACTGACCGATCTAGCCTACATTCACTTTTAGTTATAGCAGGCTGACCTACAGAAAAGTATGTATGGTTTCAAAATGGAAAATCTATAAACTACGCAATTTCAAAATGCTTTATTACTTGATCCCAGGTTAATTCGTTTAAAAAAATATATATAGTATTAATAAATTCTCATCCACCGTGTACTTTTATTGTAGTCATATATAAAGGATGCAAAATGATTATGAAATTTTTACAATAAAAAATAAGTAATTGATGCAAGTTAAGAAGGAATATATAATCAGATTGGATTACAAGCAGTATATATTCACCATGTTTTGAAATTATTGCACTGCCAAGATATATAAAAAGTGCAAATTAAATCAATTTCAGGAAACCAAAAAGGCATCCAACCCTTTGTGAAAGTTTCTACAGCCATGCAAGGTTATATGAGACACTTAGACATAAGGGCGGTGATGTGGGTATTGTGGGTAGAGCCCGTCATAGTGATACTCCCTCCACTGCTCGGCATTCTCCCGGTTCCTTTCGTACTGCTCTGAAGATGGTAAGAAAGAGTACAACCATGACTTTAGTACAGGTTATTCTGTAACAGATAATGCTTCTCCCAGGCTGGCTTGTAAATAATACATTATTATTTAATGCATATCCGAAATAAGGCACACACTAACCCTACATGACCCTGAGAAACCAGTGCATGCTTCAGCTAGTTCTGAATGTGTCCATGAGTATTCTTTCCAGAAAAAGAATTTTAGAGCACATTAGCCTCGTTTAATTCAATCTAAATTGCCTCTGGGCCTATCTAATGACTTCCACATTGACTATAAAGTCCTGATTGTGACTTTTAAAGCTCTGAATGGTTTACCTCCAGCATCTTTCTGATCTCATGAAACAGTGTATTAAAGATGTACTTCTTTAATGTGGGCTGTTTGTAGTTCTTGCATGTTTTTTTTTTTTTTTTTAATCTAATTATAAAGATGATTTGATTTGTATTTATTTCATTAATGGTGGTAGAGTCTTTCATTTTTGTGTTTTAGTCATAAATATTTTGCCTAGCCTTCTAAATTGTACCCAATATTATATTAATATTCATTTCTACTATAAATTAAGCTTTGGAATTGCAGGATGCTTTAGTTTTCAGCTTCTACACTGTCGTGTGTCAAACAGCAGGCTCTGATTGCTTGGTTTAGTGTGCTATTTCACTCCTCAGACGTTGATTACTCCTCCAGACAGCAGAGGTTTATTAATGGACCTTTGGCATTTTTTTTTAGCTTTGGAGCCAAACTAATCAGAACAGGAGTCTTACCATTTCGGGACTCCTCCAGATGGTTCTCGTACTCGTTGCTCTGTTCCTCGTAGTACTCCCTCCTGCGCTCAGAGGCAGCCAACTGCATCTTATGCTCCGCTGCAGGGAAAGAAAGCATTATCTTTTGACTTAGGTTCACACTGAAGCTGGCTTTAATTTAATTTGATTTTCTCTTCTTCTTTTGTTTTTTTACTGCCTGATGAGTTGTGAAGGTAAGCTGAAATGACACAGTCAAAATTGCTCACATAAACTATGGAAAAACTAAGCAGAAACCTTAATTATAACAAACAGCGCAATCCCTCTGGACCATTAATTGCAGGATAGAACAAATTGGCTAATTATTCATAATTGCTTGTTTAACAATTCAATCAATCTAAGATCAGAATTGTGTGGGTTTTTTTTTTTAAAGTTCACTTCATACAGCTCACATACAAACAAAATACTGTCACTTATTTTTCCACATAATACAGATCACAACTGTCGCCTCTTGGCAGTAAAAGGCAATCAGAGGTAAATAAATGAACTCAATTAATAAATATTTGCTTGTTGGTGGTGATATGGAAATGGCAGAAAGCATGCACTACTGGAGTAATTAAATCTTGAAGGTGTAGGGCTAATTAGACTGAAACAAAATACTTGAGGGCTGGCTACCAAAATATTATTTTAGAGCTCCAATATAGTGAATTTAAATTTTGTATACCTGAGGCCGGACAGCTGTAGTTTTGACATACAAGATAATATTCATGCTTCTTTTCAGGACAAATGACATTGATAAGTTTACTTAAGGACTCTTTCAAGGATTCACGAAAGGTTTTCCATGCTTAGCAGTTGGAAGCATTGCCACGTATTAGCTCTAGTAAGGTTCTGTGCCATGTTTGCTATGTTAAAATGTTACTTCTGCCAGGAAAGCTTCCAGCTGCTTCAGGTTCTCTGCCCTCTCATCATCTGAATATTTATTATTTTTTTTGCAATGCCCATAATTTGTTTGCTAATGTCTCATGATGATAAATTCCTTAATTACCACAACAGTCTCTTGACATGCCAGACACAAACATTTGCGATGGCATCTCATCAAACAGTATTCTTATTTCCAGCTCTGTTGAAATCGCTGCTTCTTGTTAACTTTGCACTTTTTGAAGGCATACGCTCTCCCCTGTCAATTACAGGGACACTAGCCAATCATGGACATCTGTAATCTGTAATCTGGACATCTGCATACAGACAGGGTACAGTACTGTCCTCGGACTTTCACGTACAGCAGTTAAACATGATGTCAGGGGAAGAGATGGCACCTGGATATACTATTGGAAGAAGGCGAGCTGGCAGAGGCAGTGTGATGCTCTGAGCAATGTTCTGCTGGGAAACCTTGGGTCCTGGCTTTCATGTGGATGTTACTTTTACACGTAACGCCTACCTAAATATTGTTGCAGACCAAGTACACCCCTTCATATATCAACGGTATTCCCTAATGGCAGTGGCCTCTTTCAGCAGAATAATGCCCCCTGCCACACTGCAAAATTGTTCAGGAATGGTTTGAGGTACATGACGGAGTTCAAGGTGTTGACTTGGCTTCTTAAAGGATCTGCTGCTAACGTCTTTGTGCTGGATGCCACAGCACACCTTCGGCGGTATTATGGAGTCCATGCCTCGACAGGTCAGAGCTGTTTTGGGGACCTACACAATATTAGGCAGGTAGTTTTTAATGTTATGGCTAATCGGTGTACACGGCATGCAGCAAATTTGCAGGTGTAGTCAGAGGCACAAAGGCCCTTCATTTTACCTAACAGTGTTATCACAGTCTGCTGCTGCCATCAGGTGAAAGGAAAATTGCAATGTGCTGGTCTGGGGGCCACCTAGAGAGAAGCCACAGGCTGCGTTTGGCTCTGGGGCCAGACTTTGGATACCCCGGTGTAGTCAGGGATTTTGGTTAAAAATGATCTGAAAATGTTGTGAAACACAAAATTAAAAGAAATAATCCCCCTGCGTTTAGTGTTACTTCTAAAACCATGCCAAAACACATGGCTATATGGAGCATTTGAATGTTTGGCTAAGATTTGATTCAGGATATTTTGAATTGATGAACAATTAGAGATTCTCATATCTCCTTACTGGTTTGTTGTTGGTAGCAGAGTGCAAATTAAATAATGATACCTGAAAGGGCTAACTGAAGAACACGCTATTATGGTGGTTAACAGTTTTATTTGTGGTAGTTTTGGTTAGGGTAATTTAATCATTTTAAATGAAAAATTAATTTCTAGTTTTTATAAAAATGAAAGAAAGAACTTTTTACATGTAGTGGCACTAATAGATGTGGGGAGAAAACTGACCCCAATGTAGCTTAGCTATAAATCAGAGGCTTATTGTTGAAGGTAGTGGTAGCTAACAAAAATCCTAGTGGGTAGGCAGAAGCAGGATAAGTAAGCTACTTATAATAGCAGTAAGTTAAATCACTTAGTTAATCATGTGGTTAAAAATATTTCCTATAGGCATTAGAACTATCCATCTATTATCTAAACCGCTTAACTGTCATGGTCGTAGGGAAATGAGCCAATCCCAGCTGACTTCAGGTAAGTGGCGGGGTACATCCCGGGGCAGGTCACCAAGCTTTCGCAGGGCTAACACAGAGACGAACAACCATTCACACTTACATTCACACCTATGGGCAACTTAGGGTAGCCAGTTGACCTAATCTGCATGTCTTTGGGCTGTGGGAGGAAACCAGAGCACCCGGAAGAAACAGCACTGGCAAGGAAACAACATGCAAACTCCACGCAGGAAGTCCCGGTTGGCCGGCAGGTTCAAACCTAAAACCTTATTGCTGTGTGATGAAAGTGCTATCCACAGCACCACCGTGTTGCCCGGTTAGCACTATTCCATTGAAATTAAGTTTAGTCACAAAAAAGTTTGTCTTCAATATTTTTCCTAACAGTGAATCAATTTATAATGAGGGCTGTTAAAAATGGTATAACCTGTCGTATGGGTGTTTAAATGTATAATTTGTGTTTGTCTTTCTGGAGTATTTTTTACTTAATACCGTTTTTATGCACACACACACACACACACACACACACAAAGACCTTTTATCGTTGCTTGCTTTGGATGAGTGGGAGGAGAGTTAGGGAGGTGGGACCCCTCTTTCATTCCTTCATTCTGACAGCTGCCAGAATACAAAGAGAACTTAAAATCTCTGGCCGGATCATTAAGGACAGTATTTATCTGTCTTCTATTTTCTCTATGTCCTGCGTCTGCACATTCCACTCTCAGCTCCAGCTGCTTCTTTTCCTCCAGTCTGCGTTCTGTAGTGTCATCTCACACGCCCACATGCTAGCTTCAAAATAAAAATCGAAACACCCTGATGTGGCTCACTGGAGTGTGTGTGGGTGGGTTTTTATATCTTGGTGAGGACCAGATGTCCCCACAAGGATAGGAATAATTGACAATTTTGACCTAGTGGGGACATCTGACTGGTCCTTATATGTCGAGGATAAGGTTAGGTTTAGGTTTAGGCATTGTATGAATTAACTGTATTACTAATAATGTTAAAGGAAGGTCTTTGCATGGATAGTAAGACAAACGTGTGTGTGTGTGTGTGTGTGTTTGTGTGTGTGTGTGTCAGCACACATTTGCTCTTTCTGATGAGTAAGCAGCTCCACACTGTCCTAGTGATCCTCATGGCCATCTTTCCTCTTCCTTCCCCAAAACTCAACTATTCACACACTTGCACTGCCCCCTGAGTGTTTTCTACTCAGACTGATTAATAGTCAAGTTGCCTAAAATGCTTCCTTTACTTAAGATCATAGGATTAGCCTCCAGCTACTGTATCTATTTCATATAAATGATTAAAGGAATAAGCCCTTCTGTGTCACGTAATGCTCAATAGTATGTGTTAGACATCTTACACAGCTTAGTTAAGAAGGGCTGGATCACAGTGAAACTCACCTACATACTCTGCATATAATTTTGGGGACCTGCGGCCACGACGCTTGAAAAAGTTTGATGCATCTGATGGTGGAACAAAAACCTTCTTAGATGATCCTACAGGATAGAGTGATTAGAGAAGAAATAAAAACATAGGGTTTCCTTGACATCTCTCTCTTTCTTTCTCTCTGTATACATTTTACCCTATATGGCTAAAGTATGTGGATCCCTGAACAATTATACGTTTGCATTCCAGATTTACTCCCCCTTTTCTGCTATAATAACTTCCACGCTTCTGGGAAGGCTTTCCATTAGATTTTGGAGCGTGGCTGTGGGGATTTGTATTCATTCAGCCACACGAGTATTAGTGAGGTCAGGCACTCATGTTGGTCAAGGAGGCCTGGGTCAGTTGGTCAGTGTTACAGTTCATCCCAAAGGTCAGGGCTCTGTGCAGGACATTCAGATTCATCCACATCAACATTGGCCCGCCATGTCTTCATGGAGTTTGCTTTGTGCACAGGGGCATTGTCATGCTGGAACATGTTTGGGCCTCTTAGTTCAAGTGTTACATGAAATATTAATGCTGTAGCATACAGAGACAATCTGTCCAACTCTGTGATAACAACTTTGTGGAAAAGGTTTGAAGAAGACCTACATATGCATGTGATGGTCAGGTGTCCACATACTTTTGGCCATGCAGTGTATCTTGTTGGACACTTGCCAAATGTCACCATAAGGATAAGAACAACTGACACTTTTGACATTGTAGGGACATTTGGCCGGTCTCCACAAGGAATAATTTTTTTTTAACAAAAACTAGGGGTTTTTTTTATATTAAAAAAATTAAGAAGACAAATAAAACAAATGTATGTTTGCATATCTGTGTGTGTGTGTGTGTGTGTGTGTGTGTGTGTGTGTGTGTGTGTGTTTTGAACTCACCCTGATGTTCACTGACTTTTTCTTTTCCATCTTTCACTGCAGCACTTTCTACCTCAGGTAACACTAGCAAGAGGGAGGAGGAAAGAAATATGTTTTATTGAGAGCAAAAATATTGATCTCAGTTTTTGTTGAGAAAACTGGACATCTATCATCCGTTACAGATTTTATTTAAATAAAAATTAGCACTATAAACACAGACTTTGCATGTATAAGTGAGATTTTTCAGAAAATTTGTATAAACAAGATGGGGAAAATGTAGATAGCCACCAACTCAATTTAAAAATATTTAAATAGGGATATTTCAGGTTTTCACATTCTCTAAATAACTTCAGATTACATTTGATTTTTCATTTCAGATAAATTGCTTAATAGTCTACTTAATAAGTCAACACCTATGCTCATTTAAAAACTTTCAGTTTTTATTCCTTAACGTTAAAGTTCGTACCACAAGAATTTCAGCAGTGACTTTTCTTAGAAAACTTTGAAAATGACATGTTAAATTTCTGACTTTATATTTATCTTTAGTTAAAATCCTAGTATTTATTCTACTAATATATTTCTTTAACATTATCTAATAAAGATTTTGTATAAATATTGATCTATGTATCCTTATTTCATTTGAAATTGTAGTAAATAATTTTAAACAGATCGGATTTTTTATTATTTTTTTTACTTTAATGAATTGTTATTTTTTAATGCGATCTAAGGCACTTTGATCTACATTTTATACAGAGTCAGCCAAAAAAAATGTACACACATTTCAGGAAAAAAAATTAATAAATATTTTAATAATAAATTTATTCAGATATCACAAGATTGATACAAGTTACCTTTGGCCTTTACAATTACAAGAGGTGCTCAAAGTGGTGGCCATTAGCTTCCAGACATTTATGTGTAGAAGTGTTCCTGAAGTGTGTATACATTTTTTTGGCTGACTCTGAATATGAAAGGTGCTATAAGAATAAAACTTGCTTCATCCTGTCTCCTCACTCACACACACATCCTCTCACACCCCTTGAATGAGGCACTCACCTGTTAGGATGAGGACGATGGGCAGCAGGGCCAGCAGAACTCTGTGCAGCCGGGCCATGGCTCAGGCAGAGTGTGTCAGAGTGTGTGTGCAGGTAGTACAACCGCAGTAGTCAGTCCAGGCAGAGGGTACAAAAGAGGGAGGGAGAAAGAAGAGGGGAAGAGTGGGAGGGGACAAGGTGTAATTCCACAGGCCCAGGGGATACAGGAGAGCCGAGGGAAGAAGCAAGAGAGCGAGAGAGAGAGAATGAGGGAGGAAGCAAAAGAAAAGGTGAAATAATAAACCACTGATTTGACCTGGCAAGACTTGATGTATGGTTGCAGAAACTTTGAAATAATGCTTTTATTATTATTTGAGTATTATGTTTCTGTATGTAGAATCTGCATGATTCATCTTCAGATTAGAGTCTTTATAGAGTAAATATTAGCTATGCATATAATATGAATATTGCATGTATCTACTTGTCTGCCAGGAGATTAGATGCACTTGATTTATAACCTGAAAGCTGTTTATGTACCTGTAAGCACAACCACCTACATTCACTCACATACCAGACAGAGATTAGAGATTCATTTAGTGATGTGCAATGACCTGAAGTCACAATGCAGTTTACAGCAATGATGCTGTAATTAATACTAAAATACTCTAAAATACTTATAAGCTGTAATGCTCACCATGTCCTCTGCCTTATATCTACAGACTCAGGTAAAACTGCTTCAATGCACAAAAATCTCCAGGATTAAAAGTAGTTCAAATTGACTAAAATGCTTGCACATTCCAGGTTTAAAGATCAACCGCTTCGACATGTGTGGCACATGGCAGTATTTAACAATTTGCAGACAGAGACCGAGGGAGGGAAAGTATTTTCTTGCCCTACAGCCATCAGAGAGTACTGTGTGTTTTTTGTGTGCATGTAAATAAATTGACACATACTGTATAATAACATACTCTACATGCCAATTAGTTTATCGCAGAAATTTATATGCTTTCAATGTGGTTTCCATACATTGCTTTCACAAACTTCATTCATGGAAAGACAGAGCGAGAAATATAAACAGAGAAAACAGATGGGCTGTGAAAGAATACGGATAGAAAAAGAGGGGTGGGAAGAGAAGAGAGAGAGTCACAGAGAATGATTATTCCTGAATCTGAACCCTAAACAAGTGTATTTTTCCAATAGGTGGGTACATTTTAGTTCCATTTTTTTATTATGCAAAATAAAATTTTCTATTTGAATATGTTTTACGGTCTATTGTATTCTTAAAGGTCCAATATTTTTCAAAACTTGTTAGCCAGCACCAGCAAACACTGATTACTCTTCCTTTCTTTTTTCTTTATCATCTTTATGGTATATTTCTAGATTCACACAGCCACTTGTAAAAACACTTAATGCAGAAGGTCCTCTCTGGAGCTTTGTCCATTCTGGGCTACTGTAGTGGCACAACATGGTGGCTTCATGGAAGAGGACCAGTTCCCTATGTAGATATAAAGGGCTCATTCTAGGCATACAAAAACACAACAATTTGTAGTTACTGGTAATTATACACTAATAAAAACATATGTATGAATACTCTATTCAATTTCTGCTAATCCCCTATATCAACACAGAGTGAACCTTTAATAACTACAGTGTGTGCATCAGTATGTGTTTTGTTTTGTTTTGATTTTTCTTGCAGCGTAAAAGGTGTCTTTTGTGTTTGGATGCCTTCAGGTATTTCTTTGGTGTGCAGTCTGCATGAGTTGGAAGCAGATGTGATCCCAGTCCTCCTTTAGTGCACACACAGGTCTTAGTACAAAAAACGCAGCTTGTGGAAATATTACTCCCAGAGATGGATTTCTCTCAAATTCCCTTTCTGTCTTCTATCCCTCCTTCCACTTTATCAGTGAGTTTCTGGGCAACAATTTCACTCTTCAGCAAAAGTGGCTCATGACGACAGATTTTGATGGGGCAGGACAACAATAATAACTACACATACACCGGCTTTGGTTAAGGTTTTCCTTCATGTCCATCTCATTCTATGAGTTTATTGTTAGAATGTAATGGTTTCAGTTTTAATTTTACACATTTATATGGTCACTTATTTTAAACATTTGTATGTATGTCCTGTTTGCACTAAAACCATGTGAGCAAATGATAATTAACCACAGCCACACAATAAACACAGTACCGAATTCGTACTAACACACAATCTTTGCCCTTCTTTCCCAGTTTGAAGGTGTGCAGCTATTGCAGAAAATGGTGATTGGTCCATCAGTCTTAAAGCAACTACTAGTCTAATGGCCAGTCTTCAGTTTACTCACTTCATCCACTTAAAATAATTACTGAAATTAAGGCTGTATCATGTTTATGCAGAGCGGAATGTGGCGTTTCTTAAAACTAGGGGTGTGAACCTCCACATGACTATTTAAAGATACCACTGAATCAGATACAATTGTATTCTGAGTAAGTAACCACTGATATGTAATATGTAACCAACTTTCCTTAGAATCTGGGCTAGGGCTATCATTCATTCCCAAATGATGATGATAATTTAGAGAGGGACTATTTAAAGTATGAAATCACCAAACTTTTTTACAAAATCAGTTTAAAAACAGAAATCATTTTTATGCCCCCGTTGTCTACCCAGTTTTGATAATAATCGATTTATGATTGTTGCCTTGATTCGTATCAATCACAGCCTTTTAAACTGATAAATCAATCCAAATAATCTGATCACTACACCCTTACTTAAAACGCAAAGATAAATGTATTTATCCTGGCTTTTTGCAGTTCATAGGCTTGAGTTGCAGTAATGTGATGGGGCTTGACTTCTGTCAAGACAATGGATCCTTCAAATGCCTTCTTTATAGAGAGGGAGAACAGTTAGGGAGTAAAGTAAGTTGTGAAACTGGAGCTTTCTGTTTTTCACCATGCCTCTAAGAGAATGAAGTTGCTGCCATCCAATACAAGATTTAAACATTCATTCACACATTTAAAAGATCCTATTCCTTTGGAGAAGTGTTGTATCTTATGAGAGTTTGTATAAATGTCCATATAAGGAAACTGTGCCTCGGGTAGCAGAAAGATGCCAAATTGTCAAATTGTTAAAAAAAAAAAATTCAGAGTACGAAAGCTGGGGTTTTCCAAGATGGCATCAAGGAGGTTGCAGTATTGTGTGAGACGTGTCAAAACATCACAGAACAGTCCTACAAAATGAATCTTTCAGAGACAATAAAAACATATTCTTTTGAACACATTTAAAACAATTTTTCAGACTTGGATCCCAGGCTCTCTGGACCAGGAGGTGGTGGTGCTTCTGAAGCATTCTTGTCCTCATTCTGATTCTCTTGAAGATACGGTTCTCTGCCTGAAAAACAAATACAGAAACAAGTGCTCATCCATCTTTAGAAGTGAGACGCAAACCCAGGATTTTTGCAACAAATTGGCCAACAGGATGAGCAAAAGTGAGAAAATATTCAAAAATATTCCATTTACAGTATATACAATATAATCTTCTTATGTGGGCAAGTAAGGGTTAGATAATATCCATAAATATGGGTCTTATTACTCCGTTCTTTAACCAAACTAAAGACTAAAACATTTAGGCAACTTTTTTGACATTTTGACAAACATTATTAATTAATTAAGAATTCTTGTCAAAATGTCAAAAAGTACTCACCATTTACTCAAAAAAGTGAGAACATTTTATGGCTATTGCTATTAATGGTCAATGTCCTTATGAAAAATGCAACTTTTTATTTTACATTTTCAAGACACGTAGTTGCAATCAGCAGCATAAATACTGTTGGCGTGGCCACATTAGCCTGGTAAAACAGCATTAACTGGGACAATGCTGTGATTTTATTTCTTTGCCTAACAATGTCTGAAACTGTATCATATTTTCTACCACAAAAACATTAAATCAATGTTAAAAAATGATGGAAAACACATTTATAAGTAGCTAAGTGGAGTCAAAATGAAAGACATGCACTGAAGGTAATGAGGTTTTTTTATGTTCTAAATTCCTGTTAAGCAATGGGTTAGGGTTAGGACGTTAACTAGTTAGCATAGCCTAACTAGCTCTACATTTACTTAAATAGTTACATGGGGCACATACTAAACATTGAGTGTTTAACATCACAAAAAGGCTAATCTTACAGCTAGCAATTTCAAAACAAAGAAATCAATTGGTAAAAATGTAAATATATTAAATTCACCACATGAAAAAAAAGTATTTTATTTAATGTGATGTGTACTGTGGCCTCAAGAAGTATCTGGACACTTAAGCCACACCTACAAATGTATGAATTTCACTGCATCAGAAAACATTGTTAAACCATGGCATTTATTTTAATGAAAGACTCAAGAACACTTTTCATGCAAAACATTTCCCCCAAAAAATAGATTTTTATTTAAAACAATTTGGACACTCAATAGTGGCCTCATTAAAGATCATAATTAGAGTATTTTAGTATTTAGTGTGCCATCCATTGTTTCACAGAAGTTCTCGACAATGTCGAGGCATGGAATCAACCAGTTTCTCTGAGATTCGAGCAAATCCTTCAGTTCATCCACACAAGAGCTTCAATAATCTACTGATTTCTTCTGCATTGCATTCATAGATGCTCTATACGTTTATAAGTCAGGGGCTATGCGGAGCCTTCTTTCAAAAGGAAGCTGGTCTGCTCTGGATTATTATCCTGCTGAAAAATCCTCTTCTGTCACTTAAATTATTTCTTCACTGATTTCTACGTTTGCATCCAAAATGCCTCTGCACACATCTGAGCTCATGATGCCATCAATGAACACAAGTTCACAAACATCACCGGAGGAAAAACAGCCCCAGCCACCTCTGTGGTTTACAGGACACTTACCATCACTTAAATTTGGATTTCTCTGAAAATAAGACTGTTCTCCAGAACCTGCTGTCTTTCTGTGCATGTGCTTTTGCAGATGTCACCCTTGCTTTCTTATTTTTGAGGCTGATGAATGGTTTCCTCTGCATTGCTCTCCCTCTGATACCATTCTCCTTGATCCTGTTTTTTGTGATGATTGTATCTGGTTTTTCCTACTGATGTCTGAAGCAATACTTGCTGCTGTTTCTTGCCTGTTTTTCTTGGTTTCACTAACAGTTACACTGTCCAGTCCACTGGTATTTTTTCTGCCTGCACATTGTCTTTGAAGATTTTTTTTTGTAAGTTTTGCTAAATCTGGCCAATAGAGTGGACTTCCATAACAGAAAAATCACTTCATCACATTAACTATGGATTAACTGTGACAACCAAAAGATGCTTAAGTGTCCAAATACTTTTTTGTCTACTTATGACCAGTATATATCTATTATTTTTAGATTTCTAAACATAACATCTATTCTTTGGGATTTGTTTTTCACGAATAGCATGCAGGGGTGTCATTCTTTAAAATAAATGCCACTTGGTTTGACATGTTGTTTTTTAATGCAGTGAAATTCATACATTGTTAAGTGTCCAAATATATATCTTATTCAACTACATTGATCAGCTTCCAAGCTCCATATTAACATTGCGTTTAAATTAACACAGTAATTGTTACATTACATTGCTTTTTGCACAATTACAAGAAAATATTAATTACAAAGCATTTAAAACCATTCAACAGTGTAAAGATTATGGTAAAAACGTATGTAATGAAAAACTATATGGTAAGAATTTCTAATTTGCTTATAGGCAGGACTATGTAGCGATAAAATTACTTTCAGTTTAAATGTGAACTATGCACTTACACAGAAACCATTCCTTCTATGGCAAACAAATAACATTAAGCTTACGAACTGTTCATGCACCCTGTCTGATTAAAGAAGGCACAATCGTCTCTTTAACTTTAAAAGCTCTCAGATGAACTTTATACACATGCAGTATATGCAATCTGTCTTTATCTGTTGAAGATGGGGACTTTTTCATACAAGTTAGAATATGGATTCAAATACAGTTTCAGCTATTTCTTGTAGCTATTAAATGTGATCATTATGTAGCATTGTTCCTATTTTACACCCCAGCATTTAGATAGCTTTATTGTTTAAATTACAGACTCCTATACAGCATTATTACACACTGTTTAGTACTGTCAGTTATTCTTCTAAGTGTAAGTTTCTGCTGTGATTCACAGACACTGAAGTGGAATATAAGGATCACAGTGATGTCCTGTCTCCTTGGACCAGGCGTCCCCTAAGTCTCCAGGAGTCCTGCAAGCACAAAATAACACAAGGTAAGAATACACCCATGCTGCATTAATAAAGCAACACACACTGTACTACACATGGGTGAAAACCAACCTGAAAGGAAAGAGTGGTATCACTCCCGACTCTTTTGTGAGCAAGCTCTTCTACCTCCTTACTGATGTTCTCCTGGGTCGTTCCTTTCACATCAATGTAGTGACAATCAGCGCTGGCATAGTGACAGGAGATGGCCTTAAGCAAACGCACACACGTTTCATTGATTACAGTGTGAGATGACTCGCGTTGTAGTAAAGTGTAGCAGTGCATAGACCCAGTTCACAACAATATATTATATTAAAAATTATATTCCTCTCAAACATCTAGTATATAAAAAAAAAGCTTGACAACTTTGACTTACTGACTGACATGTTTTGCTAAAAGTGAATGCATTTATGACTAGCACTGTCAGTGGCAGATTCAGAAAGGTTGGTCTGGAAAAATCTGAGTAGGCCTGAGTGAAGCTTATGACCACACGCTTTCTTCAACAGGCTTAGATATTTACAAAATGGTGACTGCAACAATAATACAGCCCCAACTGTCAGTGTTGCGTTGTCCTACTTAAAGTGCACCACTAGAGGGAGCTCATAATATAACATCAGTCAACAAACATGAGAGAAAGTTCTGAATATTACTACTATTAATAGCTCATTCTAATAATTCCCAAGACAACACAGTTTACACTCAAGGTAATTAGTGAGAATTAAGCTTGAAAAATAACATTAAAAAAAAATTTTTTTCTCTGAATGGGTGGGCCAGTTGTCAATCTGGGTGGGCATGGGCCCACCCAGGCCCATCCATACATCCATCTCTGATTACTGTACAAATAAATCAGTGTAAGCAATCTCAGCTGAGACAACAAATTTCATAGCCAATTTCATAGTCAAATATATCTTGTTTAATGTTTACAGCAAAAAAACAGACCTCTTTTTTTATTTCATTAGAGAATACTACTTAAAAGAACTATACTAAATAAAATAACAAATGTGCACAATGTTACCAATCAATGCACTTTAGTTCCTCTGGAAAAACAACCGTCTTAATGGAACTGAAGACAACCGAGCAGCTTATGAGCTAAAATAAGCATGGGACTACAAGACAGGTGACAGACATCATAGAAATGCTCCAGTACAATCTGTAAGTAATTGAACAGTGTCATTTTGATGTTTTGAACATGTAGCACACAGGATATGGCATGGGAAATAAACTAAAACGGGGCGATGCAGAATATCAGGTTCAATCCAAGGACTGTCTTTACCTTTCGAAAGCCCTGTGTTTGGTTCCTTCCTGAACCGTGGATAAGCAAAGGATGAAAAAACACAGTGTCTCCTTTTTCCATTTCCAAGTGCACTCTGGGATGGCTGGGGTTGTAGTTTCTAATGCCATGGTACATCTTGTTCACCCCACCCTGAGTAGACAGCAAAGAGAGGAGCTTTATGTGTTCAGAGGGAACATCATTCACATTCAGAGACAACTAAATGAATAATCAGTTAATATTTAAAGCCACACTACAAATATACCGTGATTAATAGGAGTGCTATGGGGTAGACATGTGACTCTGACATGCTATGAATTTACATTGTAATGGAATGTAAGTAATCAGCCTGTTTTTTATAGGTTAAGGGAAATTCATTTCCAAATTCTAAGTAGCATTTAACTGCTCGAGTAGGACGTTGTATAACAACTTCTTTAACCAACTTCATTGGTCTACTCGTGTTTACCACTGCTATTCATCCTAATAGAACCCTTCCAAACCTTGTCCCTTTCTCTCACCTCCCACTCTGGGTAATCGTGCCTCAGCAGGGGGCCCTTGTGGGAGCCAGGCAGCACTACCAGGCAGCCATTCTGGCGGGTTACTTTCTCCATTGCTGTCCAGGCACACACGATGCGATCAGCTGTCCGAAATGGGAAGTAGTGCAGGTCCTGGTGCATAGGGTGGCGAGAGGTCTTCTTTCCTGAGCCACAGCATGCACAGCTCTACATATTGCTCTGAGACTACATCTTGGTCAAATGACTGATGTGCATGTTAGTATGAGTGTATGTTACCTGTGTCAGGGGGTTTGTTGATCAGCATGGTGTGCATAGCCATGATGTTAGGGCCCGTGAAACACTTAACATATCTTAGAATCTGTTACAAGTAAAAGCAAATTTGTTACAATGCCTATATTCTTCCTAAAATCAAAGATCAAATCAAAAATACAAGGTTAAAAGCTTTGTCTGTCTTAACCTACTGGGGTGCAATGTCATACTGTTTATTTGAATGTGTGGACCTGAGGTAGAGTGCAATAGCGGAACAGATCTGGGTCATCTTGGAAGTCCTGAAGTTTAGTCACAGCTTTCTCTCCCTGCACAAACTCAGACTTCGCAATGGACACGTCTCTCATTATTACCAAGCCAGGAATCTTCACCTCTCTTTTACAAATACACTCAAACTCTTTCCTGCAGGTACACACAGCCAGACAGACAGACACACACAAACACACACACACACACACACACACACACACACACACACAAACATTGATTCATGAAATATAGTTGTGTTTTACAGGTCAGGTATCACATTTATAAACAAATCATTTGCCATTTCTATGAACACATTAGGGTTTACAAAGTAAAATCATGAGGAAAAAAGTGTACATGTACACATTTGCTGCTGCGTGCAAAAAATATGGCCAACAAGCAGAATAGTTTTGAAGAGTCAAGGACTCCAAGCCGAGTTAATCGACACTCAGGCATGATTCTATGTCAGTACATGTGAAGTCCTTTCCACTAAGTTAATTATAATGATGATGATGATGATGATGACAACTGGCTTATGAGAAGTTTTTCAAATCTCTTTGGGAGTTTAGAGCTAAGTCCCGAATCTTTCCTGCTTCAATTCTAAGTCACATGAATAAAAGTGTCCTAATGAATCAAACTAATATAAAATGTATCCACATAATCCCTGCTCCACTACAGGTACTGACAACTTTCAGGCTGACTGAAGTGATATCTTAGTTATACCCGAGTGACATCATGTCAGCCCCATGGAAAGGGCTCACCCAGATTCACATAGTTTTATTACATTTATTTGCAGTAATCATTGATTTTCCAAAAGTAAATCAGTGCAATCAACTGCATCTATTTTGAAACAAAGGAACTTTGCTTCTGTTAACTGAAACCATTATTACTCAATTGGTGTCCGAGTGGTCTGTGATGCAAAATTAGCTCTGACGCTTGTAGTTTGTGAAATGGTCTGAATCAACATTCTGTAACTTTATCTAATTGTAGTGTATACACATTGTGAGAAGGTTTGCTTTTTCCCCTTTACTCATACATTCCACCAGCTTTCTTACAGATACAATGAAATCAAGACCCTATTTTCATGCATTCAGGATTATTACTAAACAAAAGAATGCATGGTCAGAACCTTTCTATGGGTGGACCAATTATTATTATTATTATTATTATTATTCATAGGAGATGCATTTTATACTTATTTATAAGTGTGCATGCAATTGCCTAGTTTTTGTGCACAGGCTATTTTCAATATGGAATACACGGCCAGTTTTGTAAATGAGGCTCCAGATCTGATTTTAATCTCATAAACAACAATTATGCTGCCACCTTGTGTTCACCATAAAGGTTGTAAAGATTAGTAGTAATCTTGGTTAGACTTTTCCATGGTCATGAAAATTTTCATTATGTCAGATGACAGCAGCCCTGACACAATCACCCCACTTGGTAAGGCCTGAGATTCTACACTTCGGGTTGATTGACATGTAACCTGTCGGAACTGGTGTATCTTGTTCCTGCTCAGACCTCAGGTGCATAGGTCTTTATTTTTACCAACCATAAATAAGAAACCAGTAGGTGACACTACTAAGGATCACTTGAGTAATCTTATGTAGTGTGCTTGTGGAATAACAGTCTTGCCTAAATCTATTGATGTCCTCTTCAGAAACCAGGTTTTTGATCAAAATGAAGCCATCTTCTTCATAAGCAAGTCTTTGTTCTGGAGACAGCACATCTGTATCTAAGGTGTACCTACAGTGATGATAACACATTGGGTGCAAAAGACCATCTCATGGCATAAAGACCAACTTTTGTTGTATGGCATGATATTTGTCACAAGATATGTACTTACTGAAGTGCTTCAGGATGGTGATGTGACAGGTTTTGTACAGATGTATAGGATGTGCGCTTTATTACAATTATTTAAGGAAATTCAATGTCTACCCTTTTCAGAAGGGAAAATGCAGAGATCACTCAGACATGACTTAATTATATGAGTATGTCAATTCTCTATGCATAACATCTAGTTCTTGCTTCTGCCAATTCAAAAATAATTTTTCAAACAACGAATCAAAGTAAATCAATACAAAAGGAACCTTTTAATATTAAAAATTTATGTAACAGCCTCTGTGAAATAACTGTCGATTTAATAAAAAAAATATTTGGAGGTTAAAGTAATCAAGCTAATCAGTATGGTCTTTTGAGAAACTTTTTTTTTTGTGTAAAATAATTGAATAAGAGCTAATTAATTAAATAAATAAATAAATAAATAAATAAAGGAATGAATTCTTGTTCTTTAAAACCTGCTTGCTCTCGGCATTTGTCATTTCTAAGAAATTACCAGAACGCAGAAGGGTAAAGCGTCCCAGACTTTTGTTGTACAGCAGGCCTCTCCAAGCCTCGATCTATGGTGCGTATCTGTACCGGGCAGCACGCATGGATCCCGGGGCGAGTCCTCCGTCCCTCCCGCTGCCTAAAGAAGCCCCACGTAAACATATTAGCCGAAACATAAAAGGATACTACGCTAACACCGGAACGGTCCAGGTGGTTCAGGACAACTTTCAGTCTGTCTGCCGCCCGTTGAGCCATGCTATTCAGAAAAAAATAAAATATGTTTCTGGAAACGTCTTCTCTAGAGCGATTATCTTGTAGCTAAAGTTTGCACTGCTAACTGCTTATGTAATGGGGTCAAAGTACACCACAGGGACAATGACACTGACAAGTAATATCACACAATAAATGCGGTTTTTAATAAAAATAAACATACACGTGTACATTTATAAGAAAAAGCACTTTTAGCGTTTCTTAGTACAATAATTTTGGCTTCCAACATCAAATCTAAAACCATATCATTATGAATTCAATGCAAAGTTTCACATATTTATGGTATTTGAAAACTGCCCTTATCCAAGGTGACACAGTATCAATCAAAAAACTGATAAAAATAAATAAATAAATAAAGTCCAATAAAATAAAGTACTGATACTGGTTCACTAGCACAAAGAAGAATAAAATCAGTCTGAAACTCTGCTGGTAATATAGGTAATAAGTAATAGGTAATATAGTAAGACAAGCACACAGACAGCACAATATTGTTTGTATTAATTAAAGTTTTGTGCCCTGATATAATCTAACTTCTAATTGTTGTTCTGGTGTGACCTGTGTAATGGACTGACTTGCAATCATAAATAAACTGACTTGCAATTATAAATAAATTGTAATAAATATATGCAATTTTATTACACTGTTTTAGCAGACGATTATCTTCAATTAATTAATTTATCTTAATTAAGTGGTAAGGGTGAATTCAGAGCCTATCCCAAAAACACTGGGACACACCTTGAATGGGGTGCCATTGCATTGCATTGCATAGACTGCTCATTCACACACATTTATGCATAGAGTAATTTAGCATAGCCAATCCAAGTTTGGGCTGTGGGAGGAAACCGGAGCACCTGGCGTAAACCCACCCTGGCATGAGGAGGACATGCAAACTTCACACAGAAGAGATTACATCCCACACTCCCCCCACCCCCTGATGGTAAATATGAACATGGTGCATGTATTCCTAATCAAGTGGCCAGTAATTATATGTCAAAAGATGTTGAGAACATGAAATAGAGGGAATAGATATAAAAAAACAACAACAAATAAATAAATGCAGCAGCATGCAGAACTATAATCTTTCAAGGCTAATTGCTCAAGATGAAAAAAAAATAAAGGTATGCTTTTTGGGGAAGAAGATGTCAAAAAGTTATAGAATTATTCCTGTTAATATTCTCACAAATTAAAGTAGCTTTTTTTTTTTATCATTCATGTAAATATGCAAGTAAATAATTGCATAATTAAATATGTAAAAGAAATGTAGATAGTAATGTATTTTATTGCAAAATTGTAGAAATGAAAAGTGAAAACGTTTCATCTAAAATATGTAGGAACTCTGCCAAGTACTTGTAAATGTTTGTAAATGTATGTGTTTTTAAACTTCATATGAAGGTCAGGGATCTAATTAATCTAATTAATAAAGTAACAAATCTTTAAATGGATTATGTTGCAGTATAGCAAAAACAGAAAAAATGCATTAAAAATTGCTGAAGAGCTGTTAAATTAATATTTTAAAAAATATAGATAGATAGATAGATAGATAGATAGATAGATAGATAGATAGATAGATAGATAGATAGCATTTATTAATTTTGGC
>JAQQZR010000004.1:7921369-7967012 GCA_030068235.1 Notoglanidium macrostoma
CAAATGCATTAAGAAGGAAAGAAATTCCACTAATAACCTTTTATGTCAACAACTGCTCAACTAAGTAAAGAGAAACACCAGTCCATCATTATCCAGTCTCTTTTAAAGTAATAAAAATAAAGAAAAAAATTCAATTAGAAGGTGACCCCAAACTTTTGACTGGTAGTGTACATTGTGTCATCCTAATCCTGGGTATTGCATGTGTAAGCGTTTCCTTCATCAGTTGTGTCCTCAGCACTTTTATTAAAACTGGCTGCTTCTGCTTAAAAGTTCTTCTAGAATGAGCAGCCTAACAAGAGAAGGCAAAATAACGGGTAAAAGTTAACAAGTGCAGCGTACTATAGTGTGTCTGTGTATTAGTTAACCCATCTTTGGGCCAACCCCCCTACCCTCCTCTGTAGGTTGTGAATTATCCCTTTGTATACTGCCGCTGAGAGTCGGCCTACGTCCACATTTTACACTCGTGTGTATATACACACACACGCACGCACGTAATCCCAACAGTGCCATCCAGTGCCTATTCCTTGGTCACACATGGTCTCTGTGTCCCCCTTTTCCTGCTGTATGCAGCTTTCATGCTCTACGCCTCTATGTCTCGCGCTGCCAGATCCATGCTTTTCCATCCCCCCCCCGTTTTTTTTTTTTTGTTATTTATATATATATATATATATATATATAAAAATGTGTTCATATCGCTGAGGATGTCATTGAAAATGTAGACAGTAGAGACTAAACTGCAGCCTAGATTTTGTATGCACATTGATGGTGTGTGTGTGTGTGTGTTGGGGGTAGTTTACACAGTCGTATGAGCTCATTGCCACTCCATGCACATTGTTTACATTCTTTCTGTTAGTGCTAAGCAACAGGAGCATCACAGACCTTTTTTCCTTTGCTGTAATGAACTGTGTGGACGTCTTCATAAACAACCATCTGTCTCCCAAACAGTTTTACGAAGTAGCAATCTCTATAACTAAGTAATAATCATGACAAGCTTTATTACTCTATATCCATAATTCTCATCGTGGTGTCCGGGTATCCCAGGGGTCTGTGATGTATTTTCAGGGGGTCTCTGATTGTATTGCCTTTTTTTTTTCTTTTTATAAAAAAAAGAAAAAAAAAAAAGTTACATTATCATCTATCACATCTAAAACTTGATAACTGACTTAACTAAGTGAAATTTCAAAAATAGAACGAGGAAGTGATGTTAATGACACACAGCATTTCAAACCTACAGCTGGGTAGTGGAAAGTTCAAGAATAAAAAGTTCTCATGGATTGTATAGATTAATATAATTGTATTTCTTCACTCAGTTGTCCCTATTAAGCTGTTACCGCTGCATCTCTGAACCCTGTCCCTCCCTCTTTCTCTCTCTCGATCTTTGCTTCAGCTGTCAACCTCAACCTTTCGCTCCCATTTGTCTTTCCCTCTCTTTTCAGTCTGGCCCCGTTTGGAGACACATACACACTCAAGCCTTGTTCACATGAGGGTGTGAGTTTCCAGGGGAACACGGTTCGCCTGGTTTAAACCTTTCCCTCTTCCCTCTCCCTCAGCCCTCCGGCCAGCCTCATCAATAGCAGGAATTCATTCGCCTTTTGAGCAGCAGTGTTCTTTAGCTTATCGGCCATCTTAAAGACGGGTGTCTGAGAGTTACCAGTCACCCTTGTTTTTTTTTTTGTTTTTTTGGTGCTCTGCTCTGGATCCGAATATAGTTCCAATCCCTTGTGGCTCCGGGACTGATTTGAGACTTGCCGTGCTGGGCCAAAAAGCTTCCTCATGCCGGTCATTGCACATACTTGTCATTGCACTGCATGTCCATAAAGAAGGTCACATAATCAGTGAAGCTGACATCTATACACAATGCAGCTTTCAACAAATTAAGTATTCTTGCTGAAGGTTTGCACTGATCGTATCTCTCACCTGAGGCCTGGTACTTCGCCATGCATTTACTTTTGTGAATACAAATTCATGAAGAGGGTCCCACATTATAGCCTGCCATTTGAAGACTGATGAGCATTGACATTTCGAGACCGAGTGTCCAAAACTGCATTCTGCTCACAAAATAGAGCGCTATTTTGGAAAACTGCCATTTTGAAGTCCTGTGCAACATCTCTCTGTTATACGTTGCAACAAGTAGTGGCGAAATACCCATGATTTTTGCAGATGATGTAAATCATACCATGGCTGACTGTATTTTCCAGCCTTCAGTGAGACAGTACCATCTCAGAATGGAGACCAAATTGAACAATATAAATTATTGTTTACTAGAATCACTAATCCTGTTCCTTAAATTATTGTGCTGTACTGTTTACCCATTCAAACATAATGAACATTTGATCTGGATGTTGCTGATCTGTTCACAAGAGAGAGTGGGGGAGAGATGTATTTGCTTTTGTATTAAACCAGTGGACTTTCAGAATTTGTGTATTTAAATGGTCACGAAGATGCCGAGCAGAATGTGAGGCTATATCTTTACACCACAGGGACACATTTGCACGAAAATTTACACATATTCATGGTACATGCCTTTAGCAAGCCTTCCAATTTTGAAGCCTTTTTGTAAGCCATGCTTGCTGTCAGAGTTTTACGTAGTCATGATGGACATGAACGTCATGGCAGTATTGGGCTTTCTGTGAACACTTTAAATTGTTCTTTTCTGAAGCAGAATGAATGTACAGCGTACACCATCCGAACCAATTTCCTCTCAGCTGAGAGTGACCATTTGGGTCGTCTTCCAGACCCTGGCAAAGTTACTACACCTCTCAGTAACTTGTACTTGTCAAACAAATCCTTTTTATTTTGTACACAGAGAAGCTACTAGCTGTAGTCTGTCATGATCACTAACAAAGTGAAGTTAAGTCATTTTGGAATTTTCAGTACCACTGAATTAATAATCTAAGTGTGTATATGTAGCTTTTGCACAGTGTGGTTTGATAATGATTGCTTTATCAGCTTATCAGATTTCAGCAAGCATTTTGACAGAATTAGCATTAACTGACCATCAGGAAACCTGAGTGGTATGACCATCTAGCTACCCTTTCGTCCATCCATTCATCCATTATCTATACTGTTTATCAGTCAGAGTCGCAGGGTAGCTGGAGCCAATCCCAGCTGACTTGGGGCAAGAGGTGGAGTACACCCTGGGAAGATCGCCAATTTATCGCAGGCTACCGTTTAGTTTTATGTGGAAATTTTCCTAATTTGTCACACTGCAAATAACTGATTGGACGCCAATGACTGCTATTATTATTATTATTATTATTTATTTGAAATCTGCTGCCATTGTGGAAGACAAAAGTGTAAAAATTAGGTAGTTAGAAAATGGCAGAAGATGGTGGAAGAAGGGTTAACCATGTCGGAGAGGGTTAACCTCACTCTAAGGTTTGTTTACGTTACAGATCTGCCTCAATATGTACAGTCTTGGCTTAAAGAGTCACATGTCATATGGTCGTGCAACCTTCAAACTCTACTCTGATGTGGTTGCTGGGCAATAATTTGTAAAATGTTAACTTGGTAGGATAGGGCATGTGAAGCATTTACAGTTTTATCCTGTGCAGTTTTTGTGAACATGAAGTGATGCTGGGTTACTGCTTTCATGAGCTCATGTACAGAAACATTTTAGGGTTGAGTATCGTTTGTGTTTTCTGATTCCGGTGCGATTACAATACAGACCATTTTTGCTTCTCTTTTCTTTTGCTTTTGGCAGTTTGTAAAAAGATGGCTCAGATTTCTTGTTGAGTCTATTCGTACTGTCAGTCACACAAAAGCTCTTTTCTTTTGCGTTTTCGTCTCATTCAAGCTGTGTTTCTTCTACCTACTGCGACGTCACGCATGCATTCCCAAACAAAGAGATTTACGGTCTGGTAATCGTGGTTCTATTTTTTTATTTTTTATTTTTTTTATTTTATTTTATTTTTTTTTCTGTCTCAGTTCTTTTTTGCTGAATCGTCATTAATTTGTGCCACAATTTTTACTTTGCATGATACCTTGACACTCACACTCGCTCGTGCTCTCTCGCTCTTTCTCTCTCTCGATGGTTGGCACCTTCTGCCAATCACTGTTATGTCAGACTTCTTTTGTGCCTGAAGATGGAGTGTGATGACCAGTTCAGGAAGCTTATTTGAGTGCTGAGCAAGTCAAGTCTTAGCATATATTGGCATATTGAGTTGTGCTTAGCTCTGCTTGTTGTGTGCTTGTGTTCTGTAAATGACGTACCTGCTCTGAGAGAATGACAGGAAAGTTTGTCATCATAGCCATCAGGGCAACAAAGAGGATCATGCGTTGGAAAGTCTCCTACAGATATGATTGACGTGGCACAATGACCATTACCTGTTGTCAATTAGCAGGTTTCAGTCCAATACTGTTTATGGTCATCTGGTGACCATATGACCAAAGACCAAATGGCCAAGGAGTTCTTTTTTAAAAAACCAGCAATTCTAAACTTCTGTTGAGTATGAGTCTGAGCGAGACATTCTGACCCCAGTGAATTAAGATAGTCACCTTTTTCAGATGACCGGATTGCAATGAAAAGTTACTTTAAACAAGTGCAAGACTGACTGATGTGCTGCATTAAACTGCTGCATGCTATAGTCTAAATATGGAGTCTGCTAACTGGGGAAGTGGAACATCCCTCAGGTGGGATGTTCATGCAAGAGTGAGATGGAAAAGGAGAGAACACAAGCAGTAGATGGATAATGTGGGCCAGTGTCCTCCTTCTGGGCCCTGGAGTGTGATGTCGGTGTCCTCTTTCACTGACTGTTAAATCAACTCGGTATCGTTTCCATTGTGTGCAAAACCAAAACCTCATCCTGTTCTCTTTTCTCTCAGTTTCTGTTTGCTTCTTTTTCTTTCTTTCCTTCTACAAACTGTTGGATTATTAGGCCTAGTGACAGGTGACCCAATCAGAGGAAAAGCCTGAAACCATGAGTGGAGGAACTCGGTGAAAACGGATGCTTTCTAACAGGTGCTCTCCCTGATGAAATTACGCAACACTCTGGCACGTTTACAAATGCTGAGCGGGCCCAGTTGACCTTGAGTTTGAATCAATATTGCTGTGACTTTAAAAAAAGAGTTCATTATTGGGGCCAGAGGTTTGGTCAGAAAGGCTGGTCGGCTGGCTGTGTTTCACTCGAATCAATCACTAAAGTGGAATTTGCATTTAGATGTATGGGAAAGGTAGGACGTAAATAAAATGGGGTGTAGTTTGAGGGGGGTCTGGTGTGTTATGCTGCGGGGGACATTTTGCTGGTATGGTTTGGGTCCACTTGTCCCCTTAGAGGGAAGGACACTATAAATCGATACATAAAGGTATTCGGACTGGTCACCGTTTATCCTTTTATGAAACATTTCTGTCCTGTTGGAAGTGGTCTTCCAACATCCATCGCATCCAGAGGGCTCGATTGCTTTCTGAATGGTTTGATGAGGATTAAAATGTAAATCGTATGGTGTGGTCTTCAGTCATCAGCTCTTAATTCAAAATAAACATCTTTGAGACATTTTGTCATGGCATGTGCTCATAACCACCATCATCACAACACCTATTGAGGGAATATCTTTTGGGAGAATGGTCCTCATTCCTTGTAGATTTGTAGTTCGTCTCACTAATGCACTTTACTTTCATTTGTAACTGTCTGGAACAAGACACAATTTGTGTGTTGAGGAAGAGCAGGAGTAATGCCATGCTAGAGTCAATCATGGGGATTAGATTTGGGAGTCCACTTATCTACTACAAACATGCGTGCACACGCTTGAGGAAAATCTTTCAACCATTCTTTACTGTCTATGGTGACAGGTGGAATAGGTTTGTGAGACTGCATTTTAAGAACAGACTGACAAACATGCCAGGGTTACTGATAACCGGTACGTGCGTGAGTGTGTTCAGGACACAAATGGCTAGAGAAATGCAAATCACAGTTAACGTTACCTGAGAGACAGTTGCTTTAGTAGCATTGACCTAGGAATATGCCACTTGTACGTCAGCCAGTCTCCTTTTCTCTCATTCTTCCTCCTTCTCTTTTGTTCTCTTGTCTGAATTTACTGACATTAGGACATACAAGTGAGTCTTAAATCCTGGTGTTGTATTCTCTTCTCAGTTAATTCTCAGCCTTTTTAAATGTCACACAGACATTACGTAAGAGCTGATGATGCATGTTCATGTTCTGGCTTGCCCACAGCATTGACAGTCTGTTGCCACATTCTTGTCGTGTGTGTGTGTGTGTGTGTGTGTGTGTGTGTGTGTGTGTGTGTGAGAGAGAGAGAGAGTGAAGTGCTGAAGTTTGCATTAGTATATTTGTGAAGGGACAAAGCTCTTTTACATAGAGGTGTTTTCCTCCTGTGTTTGTCCCTTTTCTTACTGCTCATCATTGTGAATAAGGCACGTCCACACCGTTAGAAAGGTTGTGTATACAGTATGGCTACACAATGTTGGTTTAGGAAAGGCTTTTGAAATTTTGACTTTTTCTACTATGTGTAGTTTTGAACACTGGTTATCCAGAGCTGACATGTAAAAGTCTAGCGTTTTAAAGTCTAGTTACCCCCAAAATGGAAATGAGAGAAAAATCACATTTAAAGGTCCGCTATGTAGGATTGTAAAACACTTGTAAAAACATGCAGCCTGGAAGGTTCTCTCTAGAGGTTTCTCCGTTCTGGGCTACTGTTGTAGCGGGGCATTTACATTTATGTCATTTGGCAGATTCCCGTAGTGAAGGTTAAGGGCCTTGCTCAGTGGCAGCTTGGCAGCTTGGCGGTGTTGGGATTTGAACCCACGACCTTCCGATCACTAGTCCAACGTCTTAACCACTGAGCTACCCAACATGGTGGCTCTGTAGAAGAGGGCCTGCTCCTTAAGTAAATGTAAATAGTTACAGGTAATTATACAGTAATAAAAAACATGCTTATGAGTTCCATAGGTATATTATGAAATATATAGGTCATTTCTGCTATTAGATACATTCAAAGTCTTAGTTAGTGGACCCTTACAGATTTAATTCCAAATCCACTGAAAGACACTTAACCTACCACTACACTGGTAATGTAATCTACTTATGGGAAAACATTACTGCTAAATTTTGAAGAATTACAATGGGAAATGGGTTTGTTTGTCAGCATCGTCGACATCTTCTAAGGAAAAAGTCAGCTGAAGCATTTTAGCATGATCCATATATGTTCTCATTGTCATCTGACTTGAGTGATCTATTCACATTAACATCTGATTAATTCACTTAGTTCTGTTCTAATATCCAAATTGTTTTATTAGATAACTAAAGCATTTTGAAATGTTGTCTGCTGTCTTGTGTACAAAGTGTGTAAGAGCTCTTCTCTGTTTTGACAATAATCATGACTTATCAGCTGACAAAATGACATTTTGGCAGCTGACATGTATTCAGGTGGAGTTGATCAGGCTTATGTCTGTTTGGCATGTAACCATCCAAAAACTTGATCGAATTATGAGAAAATCATGATTACAGCAAACATCTTAAAGCAGACTGACTGCATTTACCGCTTTGTTTGTTAAACTGGCTCCTTATTCGAACCAAGGCAAGGTTAGAAAGTAATCTAAATAAAAACATTTCTCAGGTTTTTTTTTTTTTTTTTCTTTTTTTTTAGTAAAGTAAAGATATCAACTGTGGTGACCTCAAACAGCCACAGTCATCATTGCAGTGATACTGGTAAAACTGAAGCTTTCGATATGCGGATGAGCACTCTCACTCGCTCGCGCGCACGCACCAGGATTTCCTTTATAACAAATCACTGTTTCCCAGAAAGCTTTCTGTGGGTGTTTTTAAGAAATTGTCTCTTGCTAGAAAATCTCTACACATCATTGGTTCTAATGTTTTAACAGAAGACTTTTTGCAATTGCAGTGTGTAGCCATGTAATCCCAATATGCCATTATTATCCATAACATGCAGAGCAAGTTCTAGACTCTGAGCCTTGATTCTTGGAGACAGGGATGAGAGTGAGCTCTCTTTAGCTCCCAGGCAGGGAATGTTGGGTTTTTAGAAGAACCCAGCCATAGATCACAAGTGATGTACTCAAACCTGATCTCTAGCTCTAGGCACACATTCTTATGGTCATGCAGAGGAGTTAGAATAAAGTCTGTAATATATTTTACTTCCTGTTTATCTTCATTCTTTCATGCACATTTTCTTTCTCTCTCTTCTCACATAACTAACCAAGAGCAGGCTCTTTGCGCTCTTGCACAAGCGCTGCTATGGCCGCCTGTTTGCAGGACCCATTCATCTTCCTTCATGAAGTGTTGGTGTGGGTGATGAGTTGAGGCACACACAGGAGGCATTGTATGTATTTGTTCAGCCTGGATGGGTGGCTGACTGAGACGTTTTTAGATTAATATTGCTCTGTTTGTGTTCCTGTGTGCTGTGTTCAATAACAGCTTGCTGACTGCGGGTTTGTGTAAGGACATGATCACACTAGATCACACTGTGCCATCACAGACCCACTGGAATAATGTGTTAGGGGTGAGTGCGTGTGCTTATTTTAAGATTTTTCACTTTAACATTCACTTAAGCTTCAAGCACTGAGCGTCTATGTAGTTATGATTAATTAAAACCAAATCAATATTAATGCGTGGATGCATGCTGAGGTCTTTTTTGTGCTGATTTCTCTAGAGAGTTCCTTTTGGACCCATTAGTTTGTCTCAAATATCACGACGAGGTCAAGCCTCCCCATCGTGTGTGTGTGTGTGTGTGTGTGTGTGTGAGTGAGTGAGAATTTGTCTCCCGTTGCTTGATTATAGCCATTATTCATGCTGACCAGTCCTTGTACAGTTTCTCTGACTCGGACAAAGAATATTGCACTTCCTGTGATTCTGTCGTTGAAAGGCTGCTGATCTTTGACCTTCTGATGGGCTGCTGATTGGGTGGGGGTTCATATCTGCAACATGTCACCAAATCAATGTACTTCTATGCCCCAGTGAGCCGCAGTGTATATTAGAGTCCGTAGGAACAAAATGAAGTTTATAATTTTATTACTGTGTTGTGTGAGGCAATATAGTGAGAACTAGAACATGTGTCCTCATTTGGCATTGAGGTTGTTGCTGAAATGTCATTAATCAGTTTATGGTGCAATGACGTTATAGGAATTGCAATGTAGTAGAGCAGTGTTTATTTACGACTTCGTATGAGCGCATGTGGAGATGTAGCGCTGTGTGCTGAAGGTGAACATTATCCTCACGATTATTTTGTAATGCATTGTGCTTGATCATTTTCATTGAAAAGATTTTCATGATGTACTTTACTGTCCTGTATTCTTTAGATATCTGTGTTTTGGTCTAAGAATAAGACTGACCACTAGCCACTGGGTAGGTCAAAAAATAAATAAACAAATAAATAAATAAGCTGCCACAATATGAAGTTAAACATTGTTAAACTAGGAATGGGGGGCTTGTAGATTAATTCACCTGACTGATTAAAATACAAGACAATGCAATAATTAACTACCAAAATAGATAAATATTTAGACTTGGGTTGACTTCTATTCATTTTAGGCCTTATATGACTGTTGGTGTTTTCTAGAGACACTGTATGACCATTTCCATAACCTCATAACTCATCTCTTGCCCACGTAATAAACGTTTTTCTCCAACTGTGCTAAAAATGAAATCACGAGCCTGCGACATCCAGTCACACAACCGTATTGTTTGGATATTAAGCTCTCCGTGAAATCTGAAGAACCCATTCGGCCATCGGTAATGCCTCTTAAAGAGCTTAGTGACTCGGGACACTTAAGAAAATCAGCAGTTGCCTTGCGTCATCAAAACTGAGCCATTTGTTGCGCAGTAGACAAACGGTCAGCGAGAAGCTCACCAGGAAGTAGTAGCAATTTGGCTTCCCTTGTCTCCGTTCAAACCTTAAGGAGTTGCTTTGTTCAAATCTATTTGTTTATTTATTTATTTTAAAGCTGTCTATGGTTAGCACCTGAATCCATGCACCAGAAAGAAGTGGCCAGAGTTTCAGAATGGTGGTATTGTGGTGATGACTGACTGCATTGGTTTAAACATCATTTAGATTAGCAGATTCTAGAATCTCCCAGTCTACATGTCTTCTGTCCCCTTCCCAACCCCTCCTTCCTGTTTCCTTCCCTCCCTTTTCTTTGTTCTGTCACTCATCACGCTTGTTTGTGATTAAGATAAGGCTTACAGAAGACATTGCAGATAAAGATGGACTGAGTGGAAATCAAATATGTGCAAATGTACCTACTGTTCTAGAGTCAGCTCACACACACACACACACACACACACACCATACACACCCCATACACAGACCTATAGGTGGGTCTGATGACCTACAGCTAACCTAGAAGTCACCATGGCGACACTGTTTGGTGTGGTTTCCTCTTTCTGAGGTTGCTGAATGTCTGTAAGCAGCCTTTGGCTTCGGAGGTCACAGAGTCAGGAAAACTAAAGCGCATTTTTTACAGAGAAATGTAGCATAATCAGTAAAGAGGTAAACATTTGAAGTATAGTGTGACAACTGAAGAAAAAATAACTGGAGAAACCTCTACAGTCTGGATAGATTCTGAAATGTAGGAGCTGTTTGTCATTTGTGCCATGGTTGCAGGTTTTTTTTTTTTGTTTTATTTGTCAAATGCCTGGGGCTGTGGGTATGGGACGAGTCGCTGTGAGCCAGTCAGCTGCAGAATCCAGGAACGTAGCTTTGTTCGAGAGAAGATGCAAGTGGTAAACAAACTCAAGGGCTTAACATGTGACTTCCACCACTGTTCATGTGTCTCATGACTTGTTGGGTGTAACAGCACATCATGGCAGATGTAAAGATGCACATGCTGGTGAAATAGCATTGAAAGGCGGCAAGTTTCAGTGATTCAGGGTCTGAGCTTCTGGTAATGGTAAACGGATAATGTCCTGGGTTTTAGTGTGAAAACTGTTGCTTTTGAGCAGTGACACTATTTGCTTGTGATAATTATCAAACCCTTCCTACATAAGCTGTTTACTCGTATTGTATTATGTAACCCACCTTAAAGTGGATTACTTTCCTAATGCAATAAATCCTGTAGTGTTTTATTCCTTTTACAGCACTTAACTTATTAATGAACAACGTGATGCATGTTTAACACTTATTGTTTATATTTATTGTTGACTTGTTCGTGAAACTATTAATTTGCTGTTATCACATCACATGCATTAGTATCTATAAACCGTCCATTACCAGCCTGTCTTTCTTTCTGTTTGGAAGTATTTGTTTTGAAATAAAACCCATACAGTAAACTCTTTTGTCCTGAAGACTCTTCTATGGTGGAAAACTTACTGAGTGTTCAAACATGCTGACACTGTTGACTCCTTCCATAAATATTCAATATTAGAAACCTTCACCATTGTAAAGATTATATATTTTGCTTGCTTATGTCTAGCCTTAGCTTATGACCATCTTTGATAGACTATGACTATGTTTTTGCCATATAAGTCCCTACTGTGCTAATGAGAGCAATGAGTGCATTAATATAGACCTGTCCTTTTAATTACCTGCCTTCTGTTATGGAAAATTAATGTTCTGACCAATCAGATTTAAGAATTCAAAGGTGCTGTGGTATAACTAGAAAATGCAAGCAATCACAACTGAAGTGTTTAAGACACTAGCTCTTTTTACGCAGAGATCCCACAATATTGCTGTAAAGAAGACCTGTCCATATGCCGGCATTGATCGTTTACGCTGAACCAAACAAAGCTGACGTAAAGAGCGAGCGTGCGTGTGTGTAGTGGGACCACATGCGTGACAAACACAATGGAGCGTCTGCATTTACTCTATGTACAACAAGCTAAATACGAATAGCAGCATACCGGCGTCGCTTTCAAAACAATAACAGCGGGTGAACCGAGTGTTGAGATGCTTTTCTTGTCATGCACATTTATACCACTCTTCAAGCACAGCATTATGTGCACGTCTGCACGTGAGAGAGAGAGAGAGACTAATGTGCACATGAGCTGGGGGAAAAAATAGACACCCGTTCTAAAATGATCTTTCTCTTTTATTGAAGGAAATTCTCTTCTATAGCTTGTGTTAAGCGCGCGAAAAGAAAACGAAAGTGGCGCAGGCTGCACCAAGCCAGAGCTCGCACGGTTGTCATGGCAATGATGAACAAGGCATGCGTACTCTCATGCTGTATGATTCCGTAAACTGTAATGTTTGAAACGTCATATCTGATGAGACTGAATCTAAGACTGTATGCCAGGAAGTCACGCGGATCTTCGACGCCGTAGATGGAGATGCTTGAATTCGCGATGGTCTCGAAAAGAAGAATGTCGACGCTAAAAAAACTTCACGCCCCTGTCCCGCCGTGCCAGCTGTTCCCTTTTTACACCGATTTCGATTCCGGCTTTGGTACTACCAATCGTTCCGGCTCAGAGAATTCCAGGTTCAGACCTTTTACATGGAACAGTGAGGCGAACTAAAGGTGCAACATTCGTTCCTGAAACAGGCTGTGTAAAAGGGGCCAGTAACTGACCGCTGAGCCGCTTCGGCTGGTTGTTGCAGGGCGTGCACGTAGCATGACTGAGGCTGAGAGATCCTGTGGCAGAGAGTTCACTCTGCTGTGAACAACCAACATTTTACCACAGTGTAAGCCATGTTTTAACTGTCTGTGGCCTCCCTCCATCTCTGTTGATTTTCTTTTTTTGTTTTGCGTCGCTTGCCTGCCATTTGGCTCAAAGAACTCAAGTTGCTGTGGTGATTTCATGCCTTTTACTTCAACACAAAAGCATCTTTCTTTCTCTCTCTTTTATTCACTCCGTCTTTCTCTCTGTCCCACCATGACCGCCCCCACCCTCTCCAAAATGGTGGGGGGGATAGATTACAGATTCCAATCTGTGAGAAACCGAGGATGCTGCTCAGACTCAGGGAGGAGGGTTGCTATAGTGATGGAAAGAGATTCTTATGATTCTGGGGGAGAGCGAGGGAGAACAGCGTGTACCTTGGTAGTCTCGCCTGAGAGGGCAATTCCCGTGTTTACAACCCTTACAAACACCGTTTCTGCCTGAAATCTTTGTAGTAAGTGTAACTGTGATTTTGATCATGCAGTCTTTGTGTAGCATTTTAGTGTGTGTGTGATGTGCTTCTGTGGCTGAGGGGGTGCATGTTAGCTGCCTAACCCAGTTTTCTCCCTATGTAGAGTGTGATTAATGAGGCTGCTGTGTGATGCCGCAGCCTGCTTTAAGTGTTTGAAGTCAGACATTAATCGAGCTCCATCTGTGGAACCACCAGACAGAAAAGCCAAGCCCTTGCAGGAGTGTATGAGTATGTATGTGTATCTGTGTGTCTGCGCGTGTGTGGGAACAACTTGCTCCTGACAATCTGCTACCGTACACCTGCTACACCTGTTTCAAAAATTTCCCATTTCAGATCTAGTTAGGGGTAAGAGATGCCGAATAAACTTGTGCACTTTGCTCCTAATTGCCAGTTAATTGGATGTGAAATAAACTAATTTGTAATCTTCACTGTAATAGTTGTGTTCTTGCTTTACCCTAAGAATAATGGTACTCCAAAAAGGAGACAGACAGTTATGCAGCATGGGCTTTCTCAAAGTAAAATTGCAAGAAAATGAAGGCTTAATTTATTATTTAATTTGTTTGTATTAGAATTAGGACCCTTGAATGCTCGTGGTTATCATCTATAGCCTTGCCCCACACACACACACACACACACACACACACACACACACACACACACACACACGAGGGCTTTGTTTTGACTGGGCCACTATGAGCTCTCTGAAGGCCAACTCCGCTTATCTTTCCAGATTGTGTTTGCGTGTGCACCATAAGGGATAACGTGGACTGTATGTGTAAAGGCACGCTTAATGTTTACGCTTGATGCGCATTTCGATTTTCACATGCAGGTTCTAATGAGCTAGTGGGATCAGGAATTCACCGAAAAGTGCTGATCCACTGAGCGCTGGAGAGCGGGGAATAATAGAACAGAGATGCCTACGTTCACATTTCAGGTTTCCAACATTTCCCAGCGCAATATGAAGTATTTATAAAAACTGAATGACTTTCTCTTGGTGATATTTTGCCAGCTTTGCTGAATTGTCTTACTGTCGTGTGTCCTTTCCTTCACATTCTTTTCAATCTCGGCAACTTTTTTTTAAAGAAACACAGAGACGAGCGTGTGAGCAAGCCGCCAGCCCCGGCGTCAAGGAGGCGCAGGTTTCATGTCTGGGTTACCTCATAGCAGCCCTGTGGACAAATAGTGTAACTTCAACAAACAGAATCAGATAAATACCCCATTCCTTATTGACTTCCACCAAGCAAGTATTCATTTGCTGGGTATGTTTAAGTTTTATACGCTTCACACTCGTGTCCTGTTTCTTGATGCTGTATCTGTAGCACATGGTTTGAATTCTGAAGCCTGCTATTCTACAAACCTCGGCCAAGGAGGGCTCTAGTGGACACGAGGACATTTTTAGTAGCGTGTGTATTAATTACCATGCTCAGGTGACCGATGTTCAGTTCACAATTAATAAATGCAGGTATGTATGAGGAAACACCCATCAATCTAAAGTTTGACCCAAAGCTGTCATGTAGCTCACCTGCAGCTCATAGTTAAACATCATGTCATAAGGTGAACACGGCAGAGAGACTTGACTAAGATCTTTTACACGTAGAGGACCGATCACCTCTCTCACACTTGCTGGTGTTTTCACTGTGTGCTACATTAAAACGTTAATTACCATACACATTCATTTCTCATAATTTGTATTGGTGTACTTAACGCACTAACAAGCTTGCCATACACTGCTAGATGCCTCTTTTTAATTCCTAGTCGGTTTCTTGGTAACCAAAATGTCCAGTGAAGCACATTTGGAGTTTTTACTTGCCCAGTGAGCTAGCTAATAAATGTGGTTATTCCACAACTGCAGGCCAGATCTGTAATGCCAGTTGAATACCTGATGCTCATGTTGCAGTGATGCAGCCGTGGCCTCTAGTGTAGCCTGCCCACTTTCCTACAGGCTTACCCACAGGACTGCTGCTGTCAGGGGCATGAGAGAGTGCCAGGCTGGCATTGCACGGAGGCTCGATGGAGAATAGAGGGCAGAGGAACAATAGCCAGCACTGTCCTGTGTACTATGTGCTCACTAGCCAGGAATGTACCAAGAGTGTAGCTGTCCACTGCAGCCCTGTTCTCTTTCATAACTCGTCTCAAAGGTAGGGCAAGGGAAAGAGTTGAAGGCGTCGCAAGCTTTCACGAGGTGCGTGTACTTGGGCTGCGTTTTAATGAGATGGCCCCCAGCAGAGTAGAAAGTGCTTGGCTTTAAAGAAGCAACTCATTTCTGCGCCCTTGTGTGCCAACATCAAAGACTTCTTTCTTGTGTGTGTGTGTGTGTGTGTGTGTGTGTGTGAGAAATACCTATAGTGTAGAGGCAACAAACTGGTGCGGCTTGAACAGTAAATCTTGCACCAAGTCCACCGGAATGTCGACTGTTCCATCTGGTGGGATTTCAGAAAGGGTGTGAGGCTTTTAGCTGGGTGTACAAAGGGGGTGATGGTAACGAACAACTGCAGTATGAACTGGCCACAGCCAAACATAAGCCAACAGCATAACATACCTTTCTATTCTTTTTTTTGGGAGAGCATGTGGTCAAATTCATGTGTTTAATGAGTATTTCATTTATGCCAAAGTTAGCTTCCTACTATGCATTTTTATTGGGAATCACAAAGGATAAACTTGTATATTTAAATTTGTGTATTACATATTGGTTAAGCTGACCCCTGTGTCGCACTGAATAAGCAATTAATCATTACATTTTGCAATGAGCGGACAAGATCCACATAATTTTTCTTTTTTCTTTTTAAACCTTAAAGTAAAGCTCTTCTGGGAGCTTGGTCTCACTTTCTCACCGGCCCTGTGTACCAATTCTATAATAATAATTTAGTCAGTTTGATATAATTCTTGGTTTTTGTTCCCCCTTCTCCTCCCAGTTGCATTTTGCTTTATTGAATTCGTTATCCACAGATGATGTTACTTGGACATTGTGTGTGATAATTATGACTTGAATTTTAAGTTGGGGTAATTTGAGGGCACACACTGAATGGAGTTTTCCTTTTTAGAACCCAGTGTTGTGTGTTTTTGTTTAGCTTTTTATTTATTTATTTATTTATTATTATTTTTTAAACGACATGTGTGCGCTTGTGTTAAGAGTCATGATAGTCATGGTTTGTCTGAGCAGATCTCGCTTGTCGGAATGTCAGCTGCTTACACGCTGACCGAGCTGCAGGGTGTGTCTGGATTCTCACATGCAGTTTTGGTCTGAGTGACCAGCTGTTTGAAACGATTTGCTCCGTCAGCATCTACTGGGGGGTGTGCATGTTTGTGCACACGGATGCTTGCACGTGTAAGCGCTAGACTCTTCTATATTGCATTCATAGATGTATTTGAATGAAGATGAGAGGATAAATCAGAATTTCAGCTTTCATTTTCTGATCTTTACATCTAGAGATGTTAAACAGTTTAAAAACATGGCACCTTTGCTGGCAGACCAGCCAATTTTTAGGTGAGCAAAAGTATTTCCAATTAAAGTAATTCCAACTGACAACTGTTGCATTATTTGATGATGCTTTTACATGTTTTTCTCCTCTTCAGGAGCTGGACTGCATGCTCAATCGGGTTAAGGTCTGATGATGGACTTGGCCAGTCTAAAACCTTCCACTTTTTTCCCCACGATCAAGTTCTTTGTGTTGCCAGTGTGTTTTGAGTTGTTGTCTTGCTGCATGATGAAGTTCCTCCCAATTAGATCGAATGCATTTCTCTGTAAATTCGCAGACAGAATCTTTTGTAGACACAGGCTCATCTCTTTATTTCTACACTAATTCCACTCTGGCCTTCTGCCTCTTACGGCTGATGACTGGATTGCATCTCGTGGTGTGGCCTGTATATTTGTGCTCTTGAAGTCCCCCTAAAGCGGTGGATTGTGACCTCTTCACCCTTTCACTGTGGAAGCTGCTGCTGATGTCACTGACTGTTGTTTTGAGGTTTTTCTTCACAGCTCAGTGTTTCGGTCACCAACTGCTGCTGTTTTCGTTGGCCGACTAGTGTGTTTTTATTTATTTATTTATTTATTTTCTTTTTTTTTTTTTTTTTTTTCTTTTTCAGGACATTCCTAATTGTTGTTGGCTATGCCCAGTGCTTGTGCAGTGGCTCTGATTGATTGCCCCCCACCCCTTTTCTCAGCTTCAGAATGGCTCGCTTTTCTCTCATGTACAGCTCTCTGGTCTTCATGTTGGTTTATTCTTTCTTTTTTTTTTTTTTTTTTTTTTTTTAAACAACAAATGACATTTTCACTGATAAAACCCAGGACTCAAACCAAGAGTAGACATTGATTGTTTCCACAATTAACAAATCTAACAGGGCTCACCTGGACAACAAGAAACTCCTTCAGCCACTTTACAAAAATAGCTAGGTTTACGCAAAAGGCACATACTTCTGAGCTGTTTAGCACATCTAGATGTGAATATCAGGAAATGAAAGCTGAGATTTTGATCTATTGTCTGTTATCTTTTGATCTTAAACCCAGATGTCGGTGCATAGCAAAAACATTGCTGTTTCAATACTTTTGGAGGGTGTGTGCGTGTGTGCGACTTTTCCTCTTCAAATGTTTCTGCTCATGCAGGCTATTACATTTAGGGAAGATCATTTGCCAGAGTGACTAAATGGATTATGATTTTAGGGGAAGTAGCTATCAGCAGAATATAGTCTACCCTACATCCCCTATATCTGAATCAGTAGAAAAAGATTTTTACATACACCACATTTTAATACATGCTGATTCTTGACCATTATTATAAGCACTTATTATATGTCTTGTGGCTGCACTTAATAATAATAATGTCACCTCATTACATGTCTGTAAGCGTCACCTGTGCCATGAACTCCGCAGCTAATTACAACCTCCAGAAAGCGTTGCTGCTCAGACGCGAAGTCCTGGCCCTAACCCTATTTCATTGTTTTTCCTATTTCATTTGTTGTTCCTATTTCAAAGCCTTTTGGTTTGATTTTCCGTTTGGTTTCGGCATGATACAATAGAAAAAAGGGAGCGCTTTCTGCAGTATCTTTATACTGAAGAAAGGAAAAACATTCTTCACAGGATATAATTGAATATTTACTAACATGTCCCAGATCCCTCAGATTCCCCAGTAATAATTTCATTACCTACCACTTCATGTAAAAGTCCTATCTGAATAGGGCTTTAGATCAGTGGCACTTCCAATATTTTTGGACTGTTGACTTCAGTGGAACACCATGTTCTCTATCAGAACTCTTTTAACGTATCTATATGACCTTGTTTAAAGTGGATGCACAGTCTCTCTAAGTAGCTTTTTTCATTCTTTCTTTTTTTTTGTTTTCATATTTCTCTCAATAAGTCCATGCTGACTGTGCGGCTTCAGGCAGCAGGAAACACCTTGTCTAGGGAGGTAGCAGAACTGTTTCTGCCTATTGTGCGTGTGTGTGTGTATGTGTACACACACACACACACACACACACACACACACACACACGCACACACAGAGCTTTGTGCACTAGAAAGGGCCCTTTTATTATGAGTCACAGGAGCAGTGTCACCTTGATGCTCGAGTCGCTGACATCCTTTTTTCCCCTCTTACTTCCCGGTAATCTCCTTTTGTCATCCTACCCTTCTCAAAATCCTTTTCCATGATTGGTCCGTGAATGTAACCACAGTCTTCGTCTTTGTCTCTGACTCACCAGTCACTGTAGATATTCTGTGTTTTCCAGTGTAAAGTGTTTTCACTTGCATTAAACCGACTGCGTTTTCTTCAAACTTTCATCCGGCGAACAGGATTCTAAACTTCCCGGCTCTTATGGCACATGCATGTGTGGTATAAGCGACAAATAAGAGCGCGTCTTTGCAGAGAGGTTGCGGTGGAATGGTGGTGTCGGGTCCTTCCCACCCTATTAATTAAACCTCTTCCTGCTCAGGGCAGTTTGTTTGTTGATGTCTGCATTTCTGAGGACGTGCGAACGTTCATGCATGCATGTATGTGTGTTTTATTAATGTGCCGAGGTGTCTAGAGTCACCGAATTCTGCCACTCGTGAATGTTTTATTAAAAGCCTCTTGGTTATTCATGAGGAGGACTTTATTTTTTCTGCGCCTGTCACATGACCCACTTTTCAAGTCTGGTGTGTGAGTGTCCCAGAGGAATTACAGCACAGATACAGCCACAGCGAAATGTCTCTGAAGTTGCATGCCACAAATGTGATTGAAATATCTTTTTTATTGCCAAGATCAAATTTTAATCGTGCTGCTATTTCCCAGATATCATAGCTGTTGATGATGAATGTTTTCTTTTTACACCCCTAGGCCTCCATTGCCTCAGAGGCCCATGGAGAAGATGAAGCGGATTAAGAGGCGTTTGTCGCTCACGCTGCGCGGCAGCCAAACCATCGATGAGTCCCTCTCAGAACTCGCTGAACAGATGACCATAGAGGAGAACAGCAGTAAGGACAGTGGTGAGTGGGATCGAGCGTGTTGGTTTGCCTGTGTGCAGTTTTGTGCTGCTTATGAATGTGTCCATACATGCAGCTACTTTTTTTGTTTTTTTGTGTTTTGCTTGTGCTCATTTACAGTCGCAAGTTAGTGCTTTGATTATTTTGAGCCATAGCACTGCAGTGGTTGGTTTTTTTTTTTTTTTTTTTTTTTTGTATGGCATTTACTTGGGTCTTACATGAGAGTGTGAACAGCATGGCTTTCTCTCCCTGTGTATATTATTATTATTGTGTGTCCAACACAAGTTGAAATGTAATAACTAGCATCAGTCTGTATATCCGGTTCATCAGTTGCATTTGATGCAGAGTAGAGCATATGGAAAAAAAACTCTAAATAAATATGGTGGGGGGAAAAAACCTGCACAAACCTCTTTGTTTTTGCATTTATATCCTACTTAGTGTAAGATTATGAATCCCTATTAAAACAATTCTTGCAAGTACAGTTTATTTGAAATGCCACTTCTGCTTGACACTGCTTACATAAATCTGGAATCTCCTTTATGAATTTTCTTTTCATTAATTATCCATCTGGGTCGCGGGGAAGCTGGAGCCAATCCCAGCATCTTCGGGCGAGAGGCGGGGTACACCCTGGGTCGGTCACCAGTCGACCACAGGGCCAACACAGACAAACAGCCACACACACTCGCATTCACACCTATGGGCAATTTAGAGTAGCCAGTTGACCTAATCTGCATGTCTTTGGACTGTGAGAGGAAACTGGAGCCCCTGGAGGAAACCCAGCAATGCACGGGGAGAACATGCAAACTCCACACAGAAAGGCACCCTGATCGAACCCAGGACCTTCTTGCTGTGAGGCGACAGTTCTAACCACCGCACCACCCTTCATTAATAATATCCATAGTTACTTTCTCACATCTGACTTTTTATAAAGCTTGGCCTAATGGCGCCAGGCTTTTTCAGTATAAACACTAACCGTGGCATTTCAGTCTTGATGGCAGGAAAGTACTCAATACAGGGTGTGCATCATTTTGAATGTTGTAAAATGTAAAAAATTGTAAATGTAAAAATGTTGAAAAATGTGCTTCGAGGAATTGTTGTGGCCAGAGAGAACTTGTGTTTGAAGCAGTTTGAGGTTCTCTCTTGCCCTGTAGTTTTGCCCTCTTGAGGATGTTCTTTGATTTTCGACAACAACATGTATTATTACGTGCTAAGATTGTAACACTTGTACTTTGACTCCATTATGAGTGTAGCACTCCCGGATGATGACACTTACTCCAGCCCTCGTGTTTAGTTGAGGCTGACTTGTTCTTCGTACAACTACTGTGAACTTGCTTTTGGTACGAAGTTGATTCTGCTACATGTGTATCACCTTTAGCTCCTGTAATAGCTACATGTATTGGGCTTTAACTGTCAATAACTGAGAATAAAAATTTCTGTTAAAATGTCTTCGTTTTCAACATTTAAGGTTTCAGAGCAACATTTTTGTAAAACTGGGAGGTAGGGGGGGAACAAATCATAGATTTCTCAGCTAGACCAACAGACAAGTTAAAGGGCTGTTATAAAGGATTTAGGGGATCTATCAGCAGAAATGGAATATAATATTCATAAGTATGTTTTAATTAGTTTGTATTTACCTGTAACTACAAATTGTGTATTCTGTAAGCTTAGAATGAGCCCTTTATACCCATGTAGGGAGCTTTGTGTCTTCCACCGAGCTGGCGTGTTGCGATGTTACAGTAGCCCAGAACAGACAAATATCAATAAGAAGTGTTGTTTCCTGGTTGTTGAACCTATTTGTCTGCTGGAAATAAATGAATTAAAATTACAACAATAATAATAATAATAAGCTGTGACATTAAATCTGCTTGTTGCTGGGCTGCAGGTTTCCCATGCCTTCAGTGAGCATGTGATGTTGACTGACACGGCACAGATATTACCTGAGGACGCTGGTTGTTCCTGCCATCACACCTCTGATATTATACCACATTTAGCAGCATAACGTACAAACCTTACAATTACACATGTTTTAAGTAAGTCACAGGGAAAACTATGCAAAATTAAAAAATCAGTCATCACTACAAACTCTTTCTGCTTTTTTTTTATTTATTTATTTATTTTTTTTTATATAAATAGGCTAAATATATACTTTAATTTCCTAAAATATAATTTTAAGGAAGTTGTAATAATCTAATCACTCCAAGTTTAAATTGACTGGATCGTGGTGGTAACAGATTATTCACTCATTTAGTTAAACCACCGGAGCGATGTGAGAGTAAACGTGAGGTCTGGGGTTAAACAGGAGATGCAGATGTAACCATGTTCCAGGTTTTATCAGCAAAGACAGCCATGCTATTAAGGCTGGAGGGAGAACATTTAGTTCTCCTACTTCCCTTTTTGTCCCCCTTTCATTTATTCTTCTAAGTCAGCTGGTAATTACATAAGAGTCCCCATAGCCCTGTGAGCAGGATTTGTGAAGAATGGTCCATGTGACAGAGCGATGGACAGAATTAGCTCCTCTGCCTGCGGGTTCTAGTGATTGATATGCCTCGTTAATAATCAGGCAGATTCAAACCAAACAGTAAGATTTACACAGGGTCATTAACTGTGCAAAACCATACCATCTCTTCCCTTGCTAACTGGCCCTAGGACGTCTTGTGTGTTTCATAGCCAGTATGCACTTATTGCACTTTAAGTGCGTTTTGCATTGGCTGCTGCTGAAAAGCTTTGGGTGGAAAACATTAGATGATGTGGCTCTTGTGCCTTGACAGGGTAGCCCAAGAGGGGAAGTGCAGGAAGGTGTGATTTTGAGTCGCATCCGGTCCATCATGTGCATTGGCAGGGGTGTGATGCGTGGGAGCTGGCTAATTTTGCGCCTCAAACCTTCCCGAACGATTTCTTTTAACTACCGCTCTAATGGCAGCGAGGACACATGCATCTGGCAACGTCTTCTCATCACTCAAAGAAAGTGTTATGTCTTTTCTGCATGTGTGATGATGCTTTACTGACCAGTGCCTTATCTTACTTACCTTATTCATTCAACCTCAAGTAAATAAGAGACAAACTTTGGCTGTTTCCTTCTCCGCTTTTACTTAAAATGGTTGTGTACAAGCGCTATAACATTCCTTTCAATTGCTGCTGAATTTTTATTACTTAAATGTTTCAATGACACTAATTGTATACATTAGCAGTAGCACTTCTCTATACATTTGCATGACCTATTGTACATTGATGGGAAGAAATGTTGCTTTCAATGTTGGTATTCTATCATGAACTTTAATGCGGATAAATAAATACATACAATATTTTCTTGTCCGCAGTATCTAACCACATTTTACATGTCACAGCCAATCTCTGGATTTTTTTTTTTGCTGTTGAACCAAGTAAACAATTTGTTCTGACAGCAAACGTGTGTCGATGTGCACATTTTTTAAAGCAGGGTAAATGATTTATGGATTTCTCTCTCTCAGACTAGATGTTGTTTAGTGAGGTGACCGGATTGTTCGTTGTTTTAAGATAGGCTGCTAAATCATTTACAAGACCTCGCTATTACATAATCATCTGAACGGAGTGTCGTTTGCTCTTCCTCTGCTTGCTTCAGTAAACACCTTCTGCCACCCACACACGTGCGCGCACACACACGAGCACATGCAGTAGTGTGTATATAAATCAAAAGCAAATAAATCAAACCCTTGAAAATTCCATGAAGTTGATATCCATGATGTAACGCGTGCATGTGTTACTTTGTGCACCTAAAAACCATACCACATTCAAACCCTTAAGTGTAAAAACCTCTTCTGAAGGAATTCTCTGTGCGTCAGATGTGCTGTGTGCGCTCACACACACGTGTTTTATGGCTCAGAGATGCCACAGAGGCAGGTTCTTCGGGGGTCCACTGACGCCTGAGAGCTTGTGTCGTTCTCACTTGAGCGCCGTTGCCTAGCAACAAGCCACGGTGAAACGGCACGCAAGAAAACGCCTACATATGCACTTACGGCAAAGGAGTCAAATTAAGCTAGCATGACTTCTACTTCCACTTTGCGTTCGATGGAAATGGCTGCTTGAATATGCGCTGTTTAATAATGATGATGATGGTGGTGGTGGAGGATAAGAGGATTTCTGCTATTTAGTGACTTCATTATAAATCATAGAGACTAAAACGTGTCAGATTTTTCAACTGTAATGCATTAAACAGTTCCTGGTTATCTGCTTATGTAACCCAAAGCAACGCAAGTGTAACAATACAAGTGTGGATTAGAGGGTGAAGGGCAAGGTGATGTAGTGAATAGGACAGCAGGACAGGTGGTGTTGGCAGGAGTGTGTGCAGGGACAGGTGGGAGAGACAGGTGGATAATGGAGGACGCAGACATACTTTCACACAGAAGCACACAGCAAGTTTTTGGATGGCGATTCAGAGAGTGGAAGCTGATCTGTGGCACTTAATTGCACTTAACTAAGAGAAATCTTAAGTGTTCTTCATTGGTCTGTACAAATGTCTCAATTTATATGAGGATGGCATTATTCTAGACAGGACAAATTTCCTGCACTATTTTATCTGGCATTTGCCCAGTTTGTGTTATGGATTCACTAGCTGTGATTACATGCAAAGTTTTTTGTGAGTCCAAGTAAATGTATTACATTTCTGCTGCCGAGTCTGAATTCATGGATTCTGAAATATTACTTAGGTTAAGCGATTTATATCAAAGCTGGGATTTGAAAAAGGTGTTTTTTTTTTTTTTTTTATTGCATACGAGAGCTACGATGTAAAGTAGCCAGCATGCTGTATTATTGAGTGTTCTGAGTTTTACCAGGCGAAGTTCCACCCAATAAGAACAAGTGTGTGAATTGACCAACCACGCATGTTGTGCGTGACAAAAAATCCCACGGCTATTACCTTAACAAGCGCTGGATATTAGCAGGAGCGACAAAACAAAGAGTGCTTCCTCTGAGCAAGTGAGTGAGAGGTCAAGTGATTGAGTTGGTGGCTGAAAGACACAGCAGCTTGTGTGTCGGCGTGTGTGTGTGTTGGCTTTAGGAAAAAAACAGTGTTCTTCAGAAACAGGTACTGTGCACAGACTGTCTAGCTCTGGTGCCAAGCCACACTTCAACCACAATTTACAGACATGACAGTCAGGCAAACTTCAGCTACACAGGTGGTTGAAAGCATCATGTCGCATGACAAAAGCTCACGAAGACACCTTGAGAGAACAGATGCTAGTATGTAGTACTTTGCTAGAAGTATGGTGCTTATGTAAGCAGTGTCAAAACAACGTTTCTGGAGTCAAGTTGTTAAATAATGTCAAAAGAATAATGCATTGTAAATGTAAGTGATGTTCTGATCCCAAGCATGCAGAGAGTTTGTGTAGTTTTATTTAAACTTGTGTTTTAGCACATGAAAGTATTGAATTTTTATTTATTTATTTATTTATTTTTATTTTATTTTATTAAATTTTTTGTAAAACACCAGTGTGAGTCAATTTCTGATAGGTTTCAGACCTGTGATTTTATTTATTTATTTTGGTTATGGTATTTTAAAATATTTTACCTTTTCCAGCAACCATCAGTCTCTCTTGTGTTCAAAGTTTTTTAGTTTTTCTCATGATCATGGACAACAAAGAGATCTTGCATGCATATAATCTCGTATTTATAACCCAGGGACTGCAAACAAATGAAAAAACAAGATTTTTATGAAACAGCTTGTTTGCATATATTTAAAATATTCCTTAAAGGTGTAAATAATGTAGGCACAAATATTGGAGATTTTTTTTTTTAAAGTACTTTTAATGAGAATAATGTTAGTACGAAGTTTTTGAGTGGCAAATTTGTATAGTTATGTAATGTTTACTTTATGCAATCATTTTTTCATTTTATGAAGGGTGCCAATAAAGCTGAAGGGCAATGGCCCTTTTAATGGATATTTACATAATTAATGCTGATACAATTGCCATTTAAAGTCTTTGTTAACATTTCTAACAGCAATGGAAAACTCATGAGTCCTGTCAGTGTATAACCGGTAGCTTACCAGAGTTTTTAAAGTCTCAGATTAACATTCTCCAAATGTCCTTACTGAACAAATGTATAGATGAATTTTTGCTGCAAGTTTTCAACTAAGAAATTATATTCCCTCCCACCCCAATCTTTTGACCTAGCTATTACTTTTAATAGTCAGTATTTGCACATGAGCAGTAACCATTGTGTGATGGCAGTCAAATTCAGATGTTTACATGCAGTTTATTGGTCCATTTAACAGAGCTGTCCAGCTCTTTCATTTGAATGGGCTTGACACACTTCTCTCTGTTCTGATGTAGGTGTACATATATATATATATATATTTTTATTTCTTTAATTTCAAGCTGATTGTCAAAAATCTGTTTGCACTTGTCTAGGCTTTGTCTTTTAACTTTTTCAGACTGAGCCGAACACTGCTCCAGTTATCTAAATTTGAATCTAAGCAAGACCTTTTAAGCCATTGCACTTACTTTACTGGAGAGTTCGCTCTCCTCATATTCTGTGTGTTAGAAGATTTTCAGAGTATATGGGGTGGGAATGCAGGACCATCAGAGCATATAATTTTCTGGTAAGTGTAGGTGGTTAAATTAGTGTCATCTATAATTACCTATGCATAAGGTTTTCATCCATTTATTACCAGCATTAAGAGGAAAGCGCAGCGTTATACTGAACGCCAAAAATAAGGGGGAAAATGTACTGTGTAAAGAAACATGCTGTGCTGGTATGAACTCGCTGATGGGGTTCATGTACATGTGACTGTGAGGTGTTCACTGGTAAAATGCTGTCATGGTGACTGATCTGGACCAATCACCTAAGGCCTTCCAGACGCCAACAGTCGGTTCTTAGCTCTGGGGAATGTTGTCATAGCAACAGCTATGATTGGCTTTGGTGAGGAAGAAATATGATAGGTGGGTTAGGTGATCCGCTTTCAGTCATACAATGTTTAGTAGACACACACATGCGCGCACACACTTCATTTATTGGAAGGTGTTTATTTTGTTTACATTTTTAGTTCTATGGGTCAGAGTGCATGTATTTGAGACATGCTTGTCACTCATACTGACTAATGTTTTGTTGTTGTTTCAGAGCCCATAGTGAGGAATGGACGGCCGCCCTCGTCTCATAGTATGCACTCGTTCTTGCACCAGTACACAGGGTCGTTTAAGAAGCCTCCTCTCCGCCGGCCTCACAGCGTCATCGGGGGCAGCCTTGGCTCCTTCATGGCCATGCCACGCAATGGAAGCAGACTCGGTAATCCACCAATCCTATCTCCAGTGTATGGATTATAGGCGTTCTCCTACCCCACTCAAACCAAACACGCACACTTCCCACACACCCTTCCTACTCTTTCCCACACCACCATTCAGAACATACACACAACATTCCCAACACATAGTCTACTGAAACATTCCTTGAAAGAAGCTCAGATTTAATGTGTTACTGTAGTGGTCAGTGGTTTAGACCAATCCAGACACATTAGATCACATGCTGCTTCTAGTAGGAACAGCAGGGTATTATGTAAAAACATTCAACAAGAACATCTACATGCCACTTTAAGGATGTTGACGTGTTATCCTCCGTGACGGAAGTAGCAATGTTAGGTCACAGATATTTATGTACTTTCTAGTAGGCTAGTATAGACAAGTTCCTAAAGCTGGAAAGTCCTTCTTAATGGTTTATTGATATAAATCTGTGATTTTATTAATTACCTAATTATAAAACTTCTGTGAAGAATGATGCCTTGTTTAAACAGTACTGAAAGGTAAACATGAGTGCGTGTGACGAGATCAGACGCGTGTGTGATTATTCACAAAAGCTTGCTAGACATTCATGTATTCCTTTCATAGCAAGGTAATGTAGGAAGAAACATTTTCAAAAGGATTTTAAGCTTAACATGCAGCAATGAATGTCTGGAACTGCTCTAAAAAGCAGCAAAACCAATTCAATTATTTGAATAAAACCAATTCCAATATAAATTGGAAACCAGATCAACTAAACTTACTGAAGTCTTGAGCCATGCACCTCACATGTATACATGCAGATCAGTTCGCCAAACCTAATGAATTCATTCTGATTGCAGATTCTGAATGAATCATTTAGATGTCCCCTAAATGTTACAATCTGTTAAGTCTACATGCGCATGTATGTGCCCTTCAGTATCCGCTGGTAACAGCTTGTAAGTGCTATCAGGGTGCCACAAGTAGCATGTCATGAGTCTTTAGTCACCTTAATTTTGTTGTTTCAAGTTCAGTTTTAGTAACTCTAAATGCATTAATAGAAAGTCAAAAGAAAAATTTGTAGTTTGCAGAAAACATTTATAACATGCAAGTTGTTTTCATCAAGACTTCCCTTTTTTTTTTTTTTTTTTTTTATTTAAAACAACAACACAATGGTCAGCTTGTGTGGTCACAATAAATACTAGAAGCTTAAACAGCTGATTGCATTTTCTTTCCACACTGTGAAGTAAATATGGCCTTGGTCATAAGGTAACGTATAAATAAAAATAAGCTTAACTAGCCAATGCTCTTCAAACATTAGATAGCTACATTTAACATGCTGTATTTAAAAAAACAAAACAAAACATAAATAGCTAAATTTAGTTGGCTGAGCAACTTTCTAAGTGTACAAGACACTGCATGTACTAACATATTGTGGTCTTGTAAGATCATGGATATTTACACAAGATGTGCAATGCTGGAGAACTGGTTTCTGTAGTGCACTCTCTGGAGCTATTCTTCCTTGTGACACACTTGATCATCTGCTTATATGATTTTTATTGACTATTTAATTTGTTTTGAACTCAAAATGCTCAGTCATTCACATGCATATCTTAAGGTTTTACATTCTGAATGATCCATCAATCCGATTGAAATTGGGATTATTGCTTGATGTTGCACTTGATGTTGCACTAATCTAATGTAAATTTGACTGATAGCTTTGGGATGGGAATCTGTCTTAGGGTGCTTTCATAATTAGCAAAGAAATATTGTTTTGTTTGTCAGAGTGCATTTTATGCTGATTTAAGAAGCAAAAAGAAAGAGGAAGAAGCATCACATGATGTGTACTCTGTAGCAATAACACCTTTACCCGCCCTAGTTAAGCGCCAAATAACTACCCTAGCTTGCTATCTAGATTAGATTTTTTTTTTTTAACTATCAGCAATAATAATTTAAATAAAGATTGATTTGACTCTGCCAATAAAGAGGTTGTTTGCCTTCGCTGTAGCTCTGGAAGCAGAACTTCGCGAGACGAGGTGCTGCTTGTGCGATTTGGCCGTGTGCATTCACAGTTAAAGTGGAACGTTACATTGTGTCCTGGCGAATGTCCCAAAAATATCCAACACCGGAACATTGGCAATTAGATATTTTTGAGTAAAAATATCAAACAAATTCTTATATTCTTTCACTAATAAGACTTTTTTTTTTTCTACTGACAGTCCACATTTATTTTCCCTCACTTGTCCCCTGAGCTGCAACCTGATTGGTCAGGAGGTAAAAAGCATTCAACATATTATTATTATTTTTTTTTTTTTGGAAAACTTTATACAGTTTTTCCGAGTGCGACGCTATGACCACATAAAAAGCTGGCAACACTGGCTTCCTGTAGAATTACATGTAAAACAGGCTATGGAGTTAGGGAGGGAGAGAGTGTGAAAGCACCCTTAGAGAGCTCAAGACTTGATGTGTATGCTTTGCAAGCCCAGAGGCTATTTGAAATGCACATATTATAAACTCCGGCAAAGAAGCTCTTGTTGAGTCTGAGGAGGAAAAAAGCAGGGACTCTGGGTCTAACTGTGCATGTGCCACATGGTTCATCAATGCCACTTTTGTTACAGCGGCTCTCTAAGCCTTTTTGCATTGTTGAGCTGCTGATAGTGTTTTGTCTTGGGTTCAAAATCACAGTAACAGACCTTTTGGCTTCTTGTGAGGTTACTTTGGTGCTTTTCCTATCAGTTGCCAAAATCTGGTTCTTGTGAGGGAATTTCAGCCAGAGTTTGAGCATGCTTACATTAACAGGAAATGACTCAGAAGGCTGCTTGAAGGTGAGGCAGCAGGAAGTTTGTCACAGCCATTCTGTTGCTTGCAAAGCGTGTTGGTGTGTGTGGTTTCCCTTCCTGCAGACATTATTTAAAGGAGACAGACATGTCCAGACGTGCATGAGTCTCCTACAAGGCCACCATCATCTGTCACCATTGATGGCAGACAAAAACTTGGCACACACGTGTAAGAAACTGAGATGTTCATTTGTTATGTTGATTCATCTGTGGTAATCCAGTCTGATGGCACGAGGACTCGGAACAGAGGTTTGACCTACTTGTATGTTCTTGGTGGTTACCATACAACACCTGAGAAAGCAAAGCAACGTGTATGCTCAACAGAAAAGAGGACACGGAGGAGCGTTAGAAAGCTTCTTGTAGAAGACAAGATGAGGAATCGCCTGATGAGAGAGCGTGAGGACGCTGTTCCTGTAAGCTCATTCATAGCCCTTTAATCAGCAGATGAAATGTCTCAGCTGTAAAGCCATCCTGTCATCACTCACATGTCATGCTTTTCACGCGCTCACACTTTCAGTTGTTTGTGCCCGAGTCCAGTATGCATATGGTAGAGATGTTTCAAATTATCTTGATCGCATCAACAAGCCTGTATTTGTTAGAGCTTTGCACAGATTAGCTATTATTTTCATGAAATGTCAGTCTTCTGGTTGTATTTAAAATATGACAACGTATTCAGTATTTAAGAGAGGAGTATACATGAAATGTCTCTAGTATGCATTTAAAGGCTACATCCATTACATCTCCGCTATCAGCAGTGCAATTCATGGAAAATGTGTAAAATAAAAATTGAGCATAAGGTCAATGGGTTATGGTCAGGCATGTAACCATTCACCCAATTCAAGATTTGGTTTGATTCACAATTAGATTTTTTGAAAAATAAATTAAATGAAGAAAATTTTCTTACTAAAAATACATCCATCCATTATCTATTCCGCTTTATCCATCTGGGTCGCGGGGAAGCTGGAGCCAATCCCAGCATATTTGGGTGAGAGGCGGGGTACACCCTGGGCAGGTCGCCAGTCCACCACAGGGCCAACACTGACAAACAGCCACACAGGCTCGCATTCACACCTATGGGCAATTTAGAGTAGCCAGTTGACCTAATCTGCATGTGTTTTGGACTGTGGGAGGAAACCCACGCATGCACGGGGAGGACATGCAAACTCCACACAGAAAGGCACAAAACCGTCGCCCCTAAAATACATTATCAACTTTAATATTCATTTGGTTAAATTAAGTTGTTAAAATAAATACTAAATACTTAATAAAATAAATACTTAATAATGGTTGGAGTTAAAATAACACAATCTTCTCTTTTCTTTTGCTTTCAGCAGTCTGTAAAAGAATAGCTACACATAGCAGGTTTAATCATTTACCAAAATGAAGCATTTACATTCAGGCTTGCTAGCAGATATGCTGTGTTCAAAATTCTTCCTCATGAAGTACAAGTTTAGAAAATTGTACTCCTCACTCCAGACGTTTGGCATATTTGCTCAGTGAACTACACGCACTTTATTCACAATACTGTGAAATGCTGCAAGGTTCTGAAACCTTGTTCGAGGTGCGGAGCATAGTTTCGTTTGCTGAGCTGTAATTGATGAACTTCTGTAATTCTAGCATGTGAGTAACTGAGTGTATACTGCAGGACTTGCAGCACAGATTTATTTTTCATTATTTCTTTCTGACCTACTATTAGAATGAGAAGTGAATTTCCACCTCGGATTCAATCAGAAACAAGTTATGTTTTCAGTTTAGATAATTTGAGCATGTGTGAAGCTGAGCAATTTTATTTTAAGCCCTCTAACTTAAATGCAGACTTGGATTTGGCTTCCTAATCCAAATGTTTTAGATTTTTACAAATGAAAATGTACACGAATCTTGTAAGATGTCCGTGATGTAGTGCTTTTGATACAAGTTTGGTTCAGAGCTAGGAGAAAGAAAGAGGCCCCTGGAGACTTAGACTCTGTGTGTGCAGTGGACCCTGGACTGCAGTGGATCTGGCATATATGTAACAGTTTTGGAATGCATTATAATTTAAAAAAGCCCATCAAAATTCAACATATTTATGTGGTAACATGGTTTGGAATTTAACTTTTTTTTTTTTTTCATTTACCTATACGTCTAAATAAAACTCCTCTGTCTGTGGTTGTTCGTTATGCACCCTGATGACAAAAAGGCATATTCTGTACCAGATAAATCCCTGATAGTAAGTGTGAGGTGCGCACGCACACACGTGCACACACACACACGTATGTGCCCTGGCTCCTCTTTTACTGTGTGGGTTTCATGAAACAGCTGCCTTATCATGCTTGGGCTCCTGTCCTCTCATCCCTCCACCAGTCTCCTCCCTTCCCCTCTGGGGGTAATAGAAGACAAGGTGAGGGCAGCTGGATGTTGTAATGGTTGCCCCTGAGGTTATGCACTCTCTTACACTGTCCTTTGGATAAAAGGCTGTAACGCTATTTTCTCTAGAGAAAAAGCCCTCCATAAAAGTGCCGCTCAGGATCACAGCGGCCGCACCTTCGCTCCACCAGTCTGACCTCGCCTCCTCGATCACCCTGTAACTTCTCATTCAACTTCACGTTCCCTCCCACACGCAGTGAAACGTACAGCAGGTTCAGCGAGTTGGCCTTTCCATAATCCCTTCCGTCTGGTGTGTGGAGTGTGCGTGTGTGGGATATGTAGAGTCGAGAGATTTCTAAAAGCATGATTACATCAGAATTTATCTAGTTCTTCAGCAGCAATAAGCAGCATCATGCTTTTATGTAAGAGAGAGGGGCCGAGGCTATGGATAAACCCCACGCGCGCACACAAGCACGCGATCTTCCGCACAAAATGACTTGTTTTATCCTTCCTATCCCTCTGAAAAGCTTCCTGTGTGACCCACAGATAATGCCCCTTTGAATAAGTGGTGTTATATCCTTTCAATATTGTATTTTATATGATTGGCACTGCATAAGAATGAATGTAGTTATTTGAGACCTGCTTTGGAACATAAAAGAATAACAGAAATGGCAAAACTCTAATGGTTATACAGTCCAATTGAGCGTGTAGGTGTACACAGGCCAGGTTTTGATTGTATTTTAAAGTAATAATGAGGAATAAATGAGCTCTTCTCCTGAAATGGTGAGATTAGGGAGAGAAGACGCATGCATGCACGGTTTACCAAGTCTGTGCCATCAGAGCCTGGCAGAGACCGACCCAAAGGTTCATGCAAAATCAGTTAATGCAGACATTGACATGTATAATAAAGCTCCGTATGCACTGTACTGTATTTATATCTCATCAGAACCTTAAAACTGTCTACAGCATATTGACAGGCCTACATCTATTGAGTTTATGATGGTGCAGGTTAGAAGAGATTACGGTATGTATTTATTTCACAGTACTGATTTTGATTTCACTTTGTATGTACAGATATAGTCCACGAGAACTTAAAGATGGGATCTGATGGCGAGAGTGATCAGGCATCAGGAACATCTTCAGACGAGGTTCAGTCACCCACTGGAGTGTGTCTCCGCACCAGGACACATCGCCGCATATCCATGGAGGTAAGATATTCACGCTTTTATGTAAATGAGAAATGTCTTGGTCATGCCTGGTCAAACAACACAAGCGCACAGAGTTATCAACTTTACATGGGAGAAAGTTGCTCATATTCAGAATCTGGTTATTCATGTGCTTCAGCTGATTATCTGGGGCAGCCCATTCAGGTTATGCAAATCACCTCCGTGTAGAGCTTGCCTCTGAGGTAGCCAGATTTTTTTTCTTGAATCAGAGATTTCAGTAGCACCTACACCACTGTCTTTAAATACTAACACATGGCGTTAAGCCCAGAAATATCAAGGGATTCCTGTCCTAATTTGGATGGAAAAATCAGGTCACACATTTTTCAATTTTAGTTCGCGGTCAAATATAATTCAGTTCAACATAGATGCAAAAGACATTGAGGAGATGGTAAGCAATGAAATAAACAAACACCTAGTAGTATATTACTAATATATTGCTGCGTGAATAGTCTTGCTTGTAATGAATACTCAATAGTGATAGGCCAGGTGTTTGAGTAGGCATAGCATTATTTTACCAATCAGAGCCTTTGTAATCTTCTTATTAAACAACCACACCAAACTTAAGGCCTCAGACTGCTTTCTTTGTACTAGAAATACTTATGACATCTGATTGCAGGTAGAAGCAGCTCATGTAAGCGAGTGTGCATGTGCGTGTTCTATGGCCATGCACATTGTGTGGGTATTACCCCGAATAACCACAGATTAAATGGAGACGTGTCACAGCTGAAAGTCTTATTTTTAGCTATGGGTGGGTAGAGGGATTTCTCCAGGTTTACTCTGTCCTTTTTCTGCTTCATTTCACCAATTGACTCACGCCCCATTTCTCATGTTCTCGTTCCTGTTTCTTCATTCTCCTTCATTGCGTTTTCATTCCTTAACACGGGCAATGTTTTTGGTGCCCGTGTCTTAAAGAATTTAAGGTTTGCCGTGCAAATATTTTTGGTCTCCTTGCGTGTTTGTGTAGAAAGGCAGGGATTTCTCATACAGCAAAGCAAACTTTGACTTTAGGTTCTAGATGATAAGATGAAATGTTAAACCACCTGCTTTGCATGATCATAAAATTAAGAGAATTGGGCCATTTAAAGTTGTCATTTTGCCCGCAGATTTATTGCATTGCTTAGTCTTGCTGCAAGCATCAGTGATGTTTTTCAGGAGTCCGTTCTATATTAGTTGTAGTTTTTACCCCCTGCTGTTAAGATTGTGTAACTGCAAACCATGCATACAGATTAGAATAAAACTGAAAACATGTTTTTGAATATATGTAAAACATGCAGACAGGTTTCACCATAGGGGTTTGGCAAAAACATTCCAGGTCTTATTGGAAAAAAGAGAAGGAAAAAATACATTGATAACTCTTAACGTTTCAAACAGTTGTGCATATGTGTTCACGTCCTTAGGATGTGAATAAGCGCCTGTCTCTACCTGCTGATATTCGGATTCCCGATGGTTATTTGGAGAAGCTGCAGCTGAGCAGCCCCCCCTTCGATCAGCCGCTCAGCCGTCGATCACGCAGGGCCTCACTGGTGAGTGACATGCATGTTACTGCATTCTGAATTTGTAGAAAAATAACTGTTTTAAAGCATTCTGACCTTAGGCGATTCTATGTCAATGTACACAATGCCATAGTTGGACTTTTACATAAGATTAGGCGCATATGCATTTTTAACAAAAGATCCACAGTACCAAGCATGTCTTTAAAAAAACAAATTTTAAAAAATAATAAAAAGCCACAAGTGGCTATTTATAAAAAAAATGCATAATCGAGATCCATAAAAATTGCTAAAAAGCAGTTCATTAAAACTATGTAGATATTGTGTGACCGTGTGCTTTTTAAACACAGCTGTCAGCACTTCCTAAGAGACATGCAGATTCATTCCTGTCTAAACTTTCCAAAGTATTTGCTACCTTACGGCGTGGGCTAATGCTGCTGTCCTGTAGGATTTCATTTCATTTAAGGCTTAGCCTAGAAGGCAGGTTTTTTGTTTTGTTTACATACGGCAAAGTATTTAAAAATGCTCTTTGTGCAAAACATGTAAAGATGGAGATCTGGAATTTCGTACGAGCGCGAGTCAAATAAAAGCTTTAAAAATGTGACACAAATCAGACTTGAATTAGAACTTTTTTCTCGAGTAATCCCGTCACTCTCTGTCACTTTCGTGACACCTTTTTGCAGTGCCAAATATAAAAATGGATGTTTTTGTTTGACTCACTTTTGTATTTTATCATCATTTTGGGCCGTTTCTTTATTTTGTACCCAATGACCAATTTATGTCCATTTTTGAGAAAAGCAAGAAACAAATGATCAAGAAAGGAATATTACAACTGTCATAGTTTGTCTGCGTTTTAATGATATTCGTTGTTCTGTTTCATCTGGTTTATAATTCACTCCTTGTAACTGAATGCAGAGAGCCATAAGTTGCATAGCAACTCCCATCATACACTCTAGGGTATCTGCCAGAACAAGTCTCCTGTTCGACATAAGGGCTTGTGATATGGCATGCCACCTTTTAGAGTGGTTTTAAGTGGAGACAGTGACACAGCCATGAGTCATGCATTCGTTAATGTGTGATATCATTGAGTCTCCTGGTGGTGTTAATGCCCTGCATGTTGATTCCCTTTCAAATAATTCAGCCTGCATTACATGGTCTTGGTTTGCACATGATTAACTACCAGCCTCACAGTACCTGGTCTGTTAGACCACATACATTTTTGGTAACCACTGCATGAAATGTTTTTTTTCAGAAGTGTGTGGCAGGTCTGTGCTAATGGTGCACAAATCAGCAATTACCTAAAGTCAAGTGTTCTCTACTATATGCAACAAAGCATCCATGGATTCATGAGACTGAGACTGAACCCTAATTGGATGGGATTAGGTTGACATAAGAAGCGGGTTATGGTACTTCCTTGTGGTTACTTTAGGTGTTTTCTTTACGCATTAAAAAATATCTGACCGCTGCTACTCACCATATTTAGTCACTTAAGATAAAATGTTCCCTGCAATTATGAAATAATGGAAATGTTGTAAGAACCTCTTTTAAAAAAAAAAAAAAAAAAAGTTACTGAGTCATACTGCTTTGTCTATGTACTGTACTGTACAATCCCACAGGTTGGTTAAATTAAATATAAGGCCTACTCCAGTCAGTATAAAGCTCCACTTTATATTCATTTATGCCACAATATTATGATGGACGCTTTTTGTGAATGAATTCATGTGTAATGCAAATATACTATATTAGTTAAAATGCATAATATGCATGATTTTTGCCTACTAGTAGAGAAACTAAGAAGTGAATTAACACCAGACCCAGTAACAGCGTCGTCTTTGCAATTGTGCATTCGTACAGTCCTCATAACTGGAAGAAAAACAAAGGCCAGGATCTGTTATGAACTGTACGTGCAGTGTTTTGGATGGATCCATTAGGCATAATTTTTGATGAATGTGTTCAATAATTACAATTTTAGTCCTGCTGTTTTAATTTCATTCAGAGTCCTGCTAACATGCACGGAGAGAACTAACACCAGCGTGAAAGTGAGCAGCTTGTTCTAGGCAGCTTATTCCCTAAGCGCGCACACGCTCGCCCTCTCTCTCCCTCTCTCTCTCATTCGGAGCAGGTTTTGCATGTGAAAGACTCCCTTACCCTGGTGTCTGTGTTTTCTTGGCATCCATTGTTCTTGCCCATTATCTGGCTCTGGCGTTCCCACAGTGTGTGAGAATATAGGGGAACAAAAACAAAGTGCGACTTTTCTTGTTCTTGTTTGTCTTCTAGCGCCCCCTGGTGCTCTTTCCATGACTGGAGAATTGTACGTGTGTTTTGAGTAGGATTAATTCCCTCATCAGTGAAGAGAAATTGGCTGCTGATACCAGGGCCATTAAACACACCTTGAACCCGTGTCTGTGTGATAACGTCTACTCAGTATGTGCAAGCCTGTTCTACACCTACAGCTTATTAATGACATGTTCTCTCCATTTTTAGTCAGAAATTGGCTTTGGCAAACTGGAGACCTACATCAAATTGGACAAGCTTGGAGAGGTAAGAGACTTCGACGTTGTCGCACTGCTGCATTTATAAACATGTTACATTTTTTAACTAAATATCTATGAAACCAAATTTGCTTTTAATTGCAATTACCTGTGATCACTGTAACCTGGATATCCTTCGATATTCTCTTACCTAATTGTTTTATGCGATGTAATTGTTTCAGGGAACATATGCCACAGTTTTCAAAGGCCGGAGCAAACTAACAGACAACTTGGTAGCGTTGAAGGAGATCCGGTTAGAGCATGAGGAAGGGGCACCTTGCACAGCCATTAGAGAGGGTAAGGAAAGCCCTGTTTGTCCTTAAGATTTACTGTTTTATTAATGAGGGTTTACCTATCTAAAAATCAGAAAATTATTAGTGAATATACAAGCTATTTAAAGTTTTGACATTAGGCGTTTTTAATCTTAGTCTGCATCAGTTTGTTAATGATTTAATTTATTTGTTAATGAACAACCTTTTTTAAATTACAGCCCACACTATTGTCAAAGATAAGTACTGTTATAAAAACATGGATAAACACGTTCTGACCCATCAGATGTGAGAATTCAGTAGTGCAGTAGTAGGCGGTATTTCAGTAGTTAAATAGGCATGTTCACAGTTTTAAATGATCTTGTGTATTTTGTTTTTATCTGCCTTAAACCGTGCTACACGTGATCCTATTATCTAAGCAGTTGACCTATGTATGGAACACTAGCTGTCTAATCTTTTCACTTTATCAGACATGAGAATCATATGTTTACTTTTTCATGATGAGGGTAAAATAAGTGATTAACTCACTTATTTTAACATATCCAACAAACATTTCTGCCTTTATGTGACATGTGCGTTACTGATTTTGAGCTAGTTTTGGTGTTAAATCTAGAGCACCATGGCTTTAATGTGCCGTGCTCTTCAGGTCGACGTCTTTGGTTATATTATAGTGCACACTAAAAAAAAAAAAAAAGAAAAGAAAAGAGGAAAAGCTATTATAAGCATATACTCACTTCAAAATGCATGACCGATAACCAACATATCAGCTAAGCATGCTATACAACCATTCAGTAGTCAATTGTGAGCTTATCCGCTGTTGTTCCTGTACTCTGTGTTGAGTAAGGCAAAAGCAAACTCTCAAAGGCTGTAATAATAAAACAAATCAGTGTGATGGTCTTTCACTTAAACTATTCTGCCTAATAGTTTACTGTTCATTATCAACACGTACCGTATAGTGCTAGTCATTTAATGATTTTTTTTTTTCCCCCCCGTTCCTTTTGGCTCAGTATCGTTACTGAAGGACCTGAAGCACGCTAACATTGTTACGCTTCATGACATCGTCCACACAGAGAAATCCCTCACACTTGTCTTTGAGTACCTGGTAAGGAAGCCACTTAACCCATTCTAGATCCTTCCAAGCATGTTGTCTTGTTAAGGTTTTTCTTGTTTACAAATGCCATTATTTTCCTCAGGATAAGGATCTAAAGCAGTACATGGATGACTGTGGGAACATCATGAGCATGCACAATGTTAAGGTACAGGCCCCTACACAGACGCACAGGTTTTCTTGTCCTCTGTTATCAAAAGAATTTTGGCTGATACAGATGTGCATTATTTGTTTTAGAATGTCGAAAACATTTAATGAATGAGACTATCCACATGTCTTTTTACCATCTATGAATTTTCATGTATTCTTGATATTATGGGGTTAATGTATTAGGGTTCTTTGTATACCTATCAAAGAAATAGTGGATTTTTTTATTAATAAGTCCACGCTAAGAAGTTTTACTGAGTTTTAAAGCTTATTTCTGGTTTTTCAGAACGCGTGTAACCAAGCTTTGGTTTATGTTTTGGCTTTAGATTTTCCTCTTCCAGATCTTGCGAGGGCTGGCATACTGCCACAGACGTAAGGTTCTACACAGGGACCTGAAGCCACAGAACCTCCTCATCAATGAGAGAGGAGAGCTCAAGTTGGCAGATTTTGGTACATGCATTATTAAATACAGGGCTGTAGAGTACAAGTGTTTTCACATGGGTACTGCTTTGAAAGCAGTGTTTGTTGTATTTGGATTGCTTCATTATTTTTTCCCGGATTTATGTATATTTCAGGTCTTGCCCGAGCCAAATCTGTCCCCACTAAGACCTACTCAAATGAAGTGGTAACTCTGTGGTACAGACCTCCTGATGTGCTTCTCGGCTCTTCTGAATACTCTACGCAGATCGACATGTGGTGAGTGTGTCTCTGTATGTCTATGTAGAAGCTCCGCTTTATCATCTAATAATCTTCTTATGCAGTAGTTCTGCATGTGTGTACCTTGGGATGCTAAAGGAGGTTTAAATTGCATGAAAATAATACAGCAAATTTAGACCACATTATTGTTGAATTTTCATTTATAATCGTAATCATGATTACATCATGATATATTCATGGCCAGAAGCCATTTTTTCTACAACATCCTGGTTCAGAGTATTGCTGGCTGCAGGGAAAATCACAGGTTTATCTTCATGTGAATTTTATTTTATTGATATAATTCTGTTGTAACGACTAACTCACAGGGACTTATTAAATATCTTTAATTGGCTGCACAAAATGACTAACCAAAAGGGACACCAGTGATTTCTTAAATTTTGTAAAATATCCACTCTGTGAACAAATTAAAGGGATTTTAATTTCAGCCAAATGTTAATTAAGACTAGATGAAATGTATATTGCAAGCACGGATGTTGTAAAAGCAGTGGAAATGTTCTTGAGGTCAACATCTGGTATGATCAGGAAAAAAATGTTACTGTTTGTTGATGGTGCATTTGTGCGGTAAAACAAAGCTGGAACCTGTATTATTGGAGCCATGCCAAAAAAGAAAAAAGCATAGTTCAGAATTTCCATTGCTTTGCGCAAAAGGGAAAAACCCCTTAAAATTTGGAGAGTCTTGGCAACTCTTGTGAATGTGTCCTGTATCTTGTCTGTCTGTATAGGGGGGTTGGATGTATATTCTATGAGATGGCTGCTGGTCGGCCACTCTTCCCAGGCTCCACAGTGGAGGACGAGCTGCATCTCATCTTCAGGCTCCTGGGTATGTACATATATGCACACACATAACTACATACATACAGTTGCTGCCAGAAGTTTACATACCCAGACTTGAATGTCCTCGTAGACTCGAATGTCATGGCAATATTGGGCTTTAAATGATTTCTTTGAACTGTTCTTTTTCTGGGGAGGAATAAGTATACAACATGCATCTTTAATAGAATAAAATGAAAATGTCATGCACAAGTTTTAATTTACTTTGTGTATTCTGAAAGCACCACAGGGTTTTTATACATACATACATACATACATACATTATTGCACATCGAGAATTAAAAATATACTTGCACCTACTTGGATTATTAATTTAGTGGTGCTGAAAGTTCCAAAATGTCTCTTAACTTTCCAAGGCCTCTTAACTTCCTGTTAGTGGTCATTACTGACTATAGCTGGTAGCTTCTTTGTGCAAACAAAGGATTTGTTTGACAAGTTACTGGGAGTTTAGCTACTTTACCAAGATCCTGAAGAAGACCCAAACAGTCACCCTCTGCTGAGATAAAATCGGAACCACTAAGGCACAGGCCTGCATAAACTTGGCATAAACTTAAAGTTGAAACCTGGACACAATTGGATGTTCCAACAGTAAAAAGGGGCCTAACACACATGAAAGCTGGTTGTGGAATGGATAAAGCAGGCTAACGTTAATCTTTTGCAATGGCCTTCCCGAAGTCCTGACGTCAACCCTCTCGAAAATATGTGGACTGTTCTTAAAGGTTGGGTCAGTGCCAGGAAACCAACAAATTTAATTGAACGCTGCCAAAAAGAGTGGTCAAATCTCCAACCAGAATTCTACCAGAAACTTGTTGATGGCTACAAAAAGTTGAAACCTGCTAAGGGACATTTAACCAAACATTAGGTGTGCTGCATGTATATTTTTAACCAGGTGTATATCATTTTGAACCTGTGTTGATTTTATAAACCTAAATTGATTGATTCTTATATGTTGATTTTTAAAACTAGAAAGTTCAATATTGCCATCATGTTTGTGTCCGTGTACGTAAACTTCTGATCGTAACTGTATGCACGCACACGCGCGCACACACACACACACACACACACACACACACACACACACACACACACACACACACGTGCACCCCATGTCCCTGGGGTTAAATTGGGCTAGCTGTATCCTTCATGATGCAATGAGCACTTTAAATCGAGACATTACGATGTACACTTGGATGGACATTTTCCTGCCAGACATTACGTGCTGGAGGTGGTGTTTACCTGCTCTAAAAACAAACAGCGATGTTATGAGGTTGGAAGGTAACCAAAAATTATATTTACCTGGCGAACATAGACCAGACATGCAGGTAGTAACCTCCGTGAACTTCAGTTATATAAACTGGTTAGAGCTTATTATCTACTCATTTACAGTCTTCTTATCGTTAACCTTTTAGTAGATAAGAAATTAAAGAATAGAAACCTCAAAAAAATAAATAAATAAAACTTTTATACAGAAAAGTAACTTGATGACTGCAAAGCACAGCAGCTAATTATAAGTTATAACATTAAGTAGCCTATGGTGCAGTAATTTCACCAAATGCTGCTCAGCATTATAGTTGAGAGTGCTTTATGGTGCTTTATTTTTGTCCTGTTTTGACTTAAATTGCTGTAGTTAGCAGTGGGCCGGAGGCATAGTGGCGCATTCAAATAAGGTCTCTGTCAACCACACTCGAATTTTGTGGCATGTGTGCCTGCTCTTTTGGCTGCTAAAAGTGTCGCTGGCTGACATTTTGAATAGGACAGAGTTATTTTCCCTCAGTTTTTACTTGCTGAATGCTACATTCTTGGATCAGTGATTGACTTGAGTGAAACAAAGAATTTTTTTAATACATTTTTTTTATGAATATATATATATATATATATATATATATCCATGTCTTTTATTAAATTTAGCTGTTGAGATGGAATTTAAAAAGCAGGTCTTCTATAGATACAGTATCTATGTAATATAGAACAGTAATTAAATGTTGATAATTACTACATGACTCTTGTGGTTTGTGCTGTAGGTACACCCACAGAGGACAACTGGCCGGGAATATCATCTATTGAGGAATTCAAATCCTACAACTTTCCCAAATACAAACCACAGCCCTTCATCAACCATGCACCAAGGTACACTTGTGTGTCAGTGTGTGCACATGCTTGAATGGTGATCTATATTCCTTTTACTTTTTCCATCTTTAAAATTTGTTTTACAGAAATTACATGGAAAAAAAATATAAAAAATGATGAGGATGCATCTCATTTAACTGTCAAGGATGCCAAGAGTGTTTGTTGAGAGACATTATTAGTATTAAATGGTCTTGCTTTACATATTGATTTGTGGCTAGAGTGTAGTTTTAAACAAATCTTTTATGTCCATAATGTTCTTACTCGGGTTCATTATAATGCTTAATCTTTTCAACATCATGACTTCTTTGTGTCGATAGTAAGTGTGAATTGGACCAAATTAAAGGATGGTGTAACTTTAGTGCTTATTTTCTGAACTGACTGCATGCCAATGTGAATTGAAGTCTAAAAGGGAACTTCAGATGTAATTCTGAAACTTTTTAGTTAAGCTTTCCTGTGTAGTCACTGTCCTTGTTTGTCTTACCACTTGCAGCTAGTGACCATGACCTGTATTCGTTTATGTGTATGTGCCAGTACGGCAGGATATCCTGTGGAATTTTCAAGGCTGTTCTTTTCCTTCCTCTCATTTGCCACTCTAATTTGTCACTCCACTGGTGGTCACCACACCGAGCCTCACCCTTATCCTCGATTTCTCTCCCTCTCTCATTCTCTCCCTACTCACAGGCTAGACACTGAAGGAATTGAGTTGTTGTTGTCATTTCTAAAGGTAAGCACTCTAGGTGTGAACCACACACAGTCGTACACACTCTCTCTCTGTGTCTCTGTGATGTCATGCAGCTGAACTCTGCCTTACTCATTGCTTTTTTGTTTTTCCCTAGTACGAGTCCAAGAAACGAATTTCTGCTGATGATTCAATGAAACACTCTTACTTCAAGAGTCTGGGCATGCGCGTACACCCACTGCCTGAGAGTGAGTTTAATAAAACCACAACAAAAAAAATACACAGCACGTACACATACTACAGACACACACACACTATCCATACACTTAGAGTACACACAGTTACTTTTGTGTGTGTGTGTGTGTGTGTGTGTGTGAGTGTGTACACACACACAGTCACTTCAGGACAAATTGAGACAGCAAAGCTAGTTCAAAGTAAGATCAAAACATGAGAAAGAGAAGTGGGATTAGATGGTCAGCTTTCATTTCCTGATATTTACACCTACATCTCTTAAACAATTTAGAGCATGGCACCTTTTGTTTGAACCCACCCATTTTTCAAGCGATGCAATCACATGTTCCAATGTTTTTGTTTTTTATTGTAAGCATTGTGCTCTGAACCTGCAGGTATATCTATATTTACTCTGAAAGAGGTGCAACTACAGCGAGACCCTGGCTACCAGAATGCCTCCTACCCTGAGACTGGTATGTGTGTGTGTCTGTGTGTGTCTGTGTGTGTCTGTGTGTGTCTGTGTGTGTCTGTGTGAGGAAGTTTATGCAAAATACTTCTGCAGGTGATGGAAGTGGCAATTCAAACAAATTATTAACTATTTTTTTCTTTGTTTTTAGCAGATAATATATTTGAAACTATAGTGAATAAATTTTTGAGCCTGTCATACTCATGTCTTTGTCCTAATGTCTTAGTGTCATAGACATTAAGTTTTTAATTACCTTTTTGAGTTTCTTATCGTGTTATGTTCTTATAGGTTTGCATCAGTTCTGCATTATTTGGGTGAAATTTATTGTGGATGAGACAAAATAACTCCACAAAGTTGAAAAAGTCCCCCCCCCCTTCTTTTAAATAAATAAATGTGCATAACTTAAAGGGAAACTTGGCTAAGGAAGCCAGACAGTCAGCTGATCTGGTGCAGTGTGTTTGTTTGTCCAGAAGGGGGAGGAGTGGCCCAGTTTTTCATTTCTGAATAATAAGAACTACAGTATAAGGGCGCTGAGGCAGATTTCTTTGTATTTTGGGATGGACTTTTGCGTTGTATAATGTAAATTTAGGATGCAGTAAGCCATTGACTTCTCTCTCTGTCCCCACAGGAAACAGCAAGAACAGAAGACAGAGTATGCTGTTCTAAGCACTGGCTCTGACAAACATAGTCGCACAAGCACAGAAGCACGCGCACGCAATCGCACACGGTGGATCAGGACGATGGCGTTTGCTCAGCAACTGTCCTGTACAGACTAACAGACTAGCCTCCCTACCCTCTTTAGTCAGTGTGTGTGTGTGTGTGTGTGTGTGTGTGTGTGTGTGTGTGTGTGTGTGTGTGAGGGTGAACGGTGGATGAGGAGGACTGACCAGTCTGGCTCTTTCCCAACCTCCCGTGTCCAGCATGCAGCCAGTCCCAGTGACAAAACACAGCGACACCCCTGCCCCATGTCCGCTTCCTCGAGGCAACACATTGGAGATTAGACTGTGAGAGGGGAGCGTGTATATATGTGTGTATGTGTGTGTATTTATTGAAAAGGTCGTTGGGCTTTTTTTGCTGCTAATCAACTACTGTCTCCTTGTAACCTTCTCTACTCTCGGGCAGCCTTCCTGGTTGCGGACACTGCCGTCAAGGATTTTTTTTTTTTATTATTATTATTTTTTTTTTAATAGTTATTGTAATTCTGGATATAATTGTTAATAATGTACATATTGCAAATGTCATGTTTGTTGTTGGCCACATTTTGAATTGCATCCTTTTTTTGGCATGGTTATACTGTAGAAATAATAGTTCCTACAAACTTTGTAGAAGCTGTACAAAAACTCCTCACTCCCATTCCAATCTCCAAAGCTCACTGACATTTCACGTGACCCAGCGCCTGGAGAAGAGACCCTCCTCCTCTCTGTCAGTGAGCCGTGGATGCAGCAAGTGTGTAGCTCGTTCAGGGAGACGAACTCACCGGTGTTCAGCCCGGTGAGAGAGCGCTAAACTGCTTTTGGATGCGATTGAAACATTTGTGACTGTTGCCACATTCAGTCAGCATTGTGAAGCATGCCGCGATGTGGGGGTGGAGAACCAAGCTGTGAGAGAGGGATCAAAACCACTGGACCAGCAGTAATCACGTGATCTTTGCAGAAATGACTGAAGACCTTCCACATTTTCCTCTTTGAGCAAATGTTCTCCTTTAGTGTCATTCTACTTATCCTTTTCCTCAGTGAAAACTTTCTGCCTGGACTGAAGTGCTTATATGAGGTTTTTTTTTTTTTTCCCTTTGAGAGCAACTTCTTCTAATGCATCATCAGTGATTGTACAAAAGTGAGTCATGCTGGATCTCTGTAGCATTTGTGTGTGTGTGTGTGTGTGTGTGTGTGTGTGTGTGTGTGTGTGTGTGTGTGTGTGTGTGTGTGTGTGTGT
>JAQQZR010000004.1:7967112-7981073 GCA_030068235.1 Notoglanidium macrostoma
GTGTGTGTGTGTGTGTGTGTGTGTGTGTGTGTGTGTGTGTGTGTGTGTGTGTGTGTGTGTGTGTGAGAGAGAGAGGAGATCAGACTGTACAGAAGCTTGTACAGAAGCTTGTCAGACCATACTAGTAAGTTTTCTGAAGATGCATTAGTTTCATTAACAGTATTAAGAGGTTTTTTTTTAAGTTGCATTTTGATTTGTTTGTTAAAGATAGCATAACAGTGTGGCCTGTTGGAGTCCAACTGTCTCATTCATTCTTTACATTTTTTATTTAGAAAAAAACTGAGTGTGAAAAATACAGGAACAAAAATGTGGCTGCATCGGACCAATACCTCCCCCACCCCCCATATTTGTACACATGAAAAGATTTCACAAAGAGGTTTTAGATTAAACAGATTATGTTTTTCAACTGACATCTTTGATTAATATTGTGATTTTGCAGTTGATTGTGACTGGAAAAGCGTGTGTATGTGTATAGATGCATGGAACGCCTGGTGTCTTGTAAACCTCGCCTCTGTGGAACACTGACGCTCTCAGTTGAATGTCAGCTGAATTGACCATTTAACTCTTTCTACTGCAGATATTTATTTCTCTTGATCAGTGAAGTAAACATGGTCTGTTTCCTACGGAATCCCGTCTTTTGTCTGTGTGTAGATGACTGGAGGCTTGACTTGAGTGTGTCTAATTTTCTGGTTAAACATTTTCAACACAAATTTCCGAACAGGCCATTGCACAGCATTCAATGCTTTCCTTTTATTGAAAACAGGCACAATTCTTTGACTCTTTTAAAGCAAAAATATAAAATTAATAAGAGAATACATTTTGTTTTCAGTTCCGTAATGAAAAAATAACAAAGCTATTACAATGCTTTTCTTTCCAATATGGTGATGGAATTCGTCTATTACAAAACCTTTTGTTTGATTTTTTTTTTTTTGTTTGTTTTTGTTTTTTTAAGAGCAGGAAAATAATACATATACACATTCTTACACAGAAAAAAGGCACAGCCGGTAGTTAAAGCACAGTGCATACAATACAATAATATACAATATCAGACAAATTAAACAGAAAACCTGATTCACAGCCTCAGAAGGAGATTACAAAACCAAAAATAATCCATTGATACTAAATGGAAAAGAAACTGTTAAGAAGATCTCTCTACTTTGGGTTGTAATAAGTATGCTCTCTCAGCTTTGCAACAGGAGCTTCACTGAACTGAACCGAGTGGATCTTAAAATGGAACTGAGAGACATGAACATTCCGATAAAAGCACCAACACTGGAGGCACTAAACGTTCTCGTCGGATGATTGTGAATTCGAAACCCAATAATTCCACAGCCTTCCATGGCTGGGAGAGTGATTGGCTTTGCTCTTTCCAGGTCATTCATGACAAGGGCACCAGATGTATATACAGGATTGGGCAGATGGTGCGTTTCACCACGTGCTTTCAGCTGCCCTGTGACATTGCATTAGCAGCAGTTCAAAATATGATGGAGGAGGCATGTGTCAGCCTTTGCCATATCACCCAGCAGAACTAGCCTGTGGGTGGAAATCTATAATGACTACAATTGGGAGAAAAATGTATGACTCTTGTGGTGCGTGTTGTCTAGAATTCAGTAGAATCTTTGGTCCTCACCAAATGTTGCGGGTAATACACAGAGGACTCCGTGGATATAAGATTGTGTGTATTATTATGGTCCAGCAATGCTTTATGTATATATCTCGTGTGAAAATGTGACTTTAAAAAATGCTGAGACTCTGAATTGGATGATACATTCTAAGGCTGAGTTTTTCCAACAGCTCACTGGTGCCATTTTACTTTCTTTGGCACAATAATACCTACTGAATGAGCAGATTGGTATACAGCCCGAGTTTTGGTCTAGAAAATGTTTTCCGAAAATGAAATCTGTTTCCTTTGAAATGTTGGATGTGGTTATTTTTGTGTTAACTATAACCACAAGGAGGTGTAGTGCAACCTTGACTTTTTAGCAAGTATTAATGTGTGTCTGTGTGTGTGTGTTTTAAACAATGATTTGGAATCAGGATTTTGGAGTACTAGATGAGAGGAGAAGTGAGGAAGAGGAGGATGAAGAGTCCAGGTTGGGGAGAGGCACAGGGAGAGGTCCATTCAGCAGAGTAGGGAACTGTGGAGATAAATAAACAATTACGTCATCAGCTCAGCAATACACAACAGAAACTTGCCTGTACACCTACACTGATGTCTATTACTGATTATATGCAAATCAGGCAGGCAGTTTATAGCAGCATTTGGTAGTGGGTTAAAAACGGTGTTTAAATAAAAAGTGTACGACTTCAACAGCAGATATTCTCTTTGTGCCTTTAATTTTACTGTAACTACATAAACAAGACTGGATGCTCGATTTGAATGAGAAGCTTTCTCAGTCTCACACATGCGCACACACAAACATGTTCATAGCCAGCCCCTCATGACTACTAATGCATCATGGTAATGCTAGGAGAGGAACTTCCTGTTATGAGAGAGCTGAGCATACACACAGTCAGTCTTTTTCAGTTATCACCCCCTCCCTACTTTAACAGGAAGCTGCCCCCCCCACCCCCCTGTATCCAGAGTGGAGAGGAAACATCTGTAGCTTATTTCCAAAATGCATACACACACATACAGATACACAAGTAAATCCTTTTGCCGGAGTGACCTTAGATAAGGAAATGGTGTGGAAGAATCACTAAGAATAAATAAGACTGAAGAGCAACAAAGAAAAATAAAACCACTCTCCAACAACAGCCTATGACTGTGTAGTAAACAATCACACAACCAGCAAGAAAGCTCCTTATGCCATTGCCTGGGGAAGTGGGAGTGTGAACACCACTGCGTGTGTGCGCGTGTGTGGTACAGTGCGGCGGAAGTGAATATTTTTAACTGTGACGAGCATTGTCAAGAAGGTTGCCTCGGTTACCTGATCTGCTTCCTGTTGTGCTGTTTGCAGTAGAGCCACACCCTGCCCCTCACAAAGCAACACGTCCATAAATGCACACACACGCACCTACACACACACACTATGCAGACAGTGTCCCTTGAGCCAGAACAGGAAGTATCCACAGGATTTCCCCTCTCCCTCACATGAGCAGTGAAACATGACACCAAACAGAAACACACTCCCTGAGCAAAAGTACATGCAATGCATCACACACTGATCCGTACTCACACGTTTAAACACTCATCACATCACCCAACTAATCTACTCATGCAGAAATTCAGCATAGTGCTCATAATAGGAAACACAGATAACTGTCTGTTCACAGTAAATGTGTTCCCCTAATTTCAAACACAGCCACCAGCATGAATGTGCACATGCACACTGTACCTAATATTCTTTATTTTAAAGGTGTACTTTCTTCCAATTCCCCTATTAAAATGCATGATATTTAAGTCATTTATGAGGGTGTTGTGTGTGTGTGTGTGTGTGTACCTGGAAGAGGGATCCATGCCCCTGTAGCCGCGCTGGGCTGAGGGGAGCGACAGGACTCAGACTGCTCCAGAAATGAATGGAGGAGAGGAGAGGGCTTGGAGCCAGCAGCAAACCCGAGGGAGTCTACAGGCAAGAAGTAGAAACACACACACGCACAGGGTCAGAGAGGGAAGATTCAACTTCTGATTAGACATATGCAAAATGTCACTCTGTGGGCTCAGAGTGTGTGGGCGTGCGTATGGTTCTTGTTTTTTGGTGAGAGGGGAAGTGTTGCTCAGGATCAAAGTCCGTGTTTCACGTTTTCTCTACAAGCTGTGGCGATGTGATGTACGAAATGCATATCTATAGCTATGAAAAAATGAGTCAAACATATACAAATACCATTTAGCAGCAGTTTCACTGTGGACACGCGAGTCCAGAATTGTAGCTACTTTTATGTGAAAATGCATATCATTACCAGTGTCATTTCAATAACTAATATTTTAGTCTGTTCACTGTAGCAGGAATAGCCCCCATATGTCCACTTTCAGCCATGATGGTACTAGTAGTTGCTCTGACGTACAGAAATAAATAACCCATTACAGATGAAATGGTATTTTGGTGCATTCTGTTTCTATTTATTTCACTGTAAATAGTTAATAAATCATAATAGATACTGAATAATACACTTTAAGATGAATAATTGAATAAAAAGTTCAGGATTTTAAGGGGATAAGATACAATCAGTATACGGTATACTATTACATTTCAGGAAATAGGACTTTTTAAAACAACTGTCCCTTTTCGAGAGAGAGAGAGAGAGAGAGAGAGAGAGAGAGAGAGAGAGAAAGAGAGAATGAATATGAATGTGCTGCTCTTCAGAGGTCAGAGACCTTGGATTACGAGCTTCCGGCCATTGAGAGACATATGAAATCAATTTCAACACTCTCTCTCTCTCTCTCCCTCTCTCTGTCCTGTGTCACTGCACTGTAGTGGGCAGGATTACAGGCATATGGCTTCATTTATAGGTTTCACTCCTCCCTCCTTCTCTTTCCCCTTTTCTCTCTTCCTGTCTCACTCTCTCTTTTTCGGTTAAAACTCTGCCTACTACTTACCCATTATCCCTTAAATACCTAAACTTGTGGTATGAGGGAAGAAAACCACACAGAGGAACTCTGTATGTGTGTGAGGTTGTGTGTGTGAGGCAGTGTGTTACCTGTGCAGTGAAGAAGGCTGGTGTGAGGGACCCTGAGGGCAACGCAGGGCTGTTAAGGGCAATGGAACCCAGGTCACTTCCTGAAAGCAGTATGGAAGGAGCTGAGATTTCCAGACCTTTGGGTTTCCGAGCTTTGGGAGGAAGTCCATTGATGCCACTCCTCCTCTCGAGGGGCGAGACTTGCACCTGGGCTCGCTCCCTGTGGCCGGATGATAAATTGAGAGGCTGAGCATTCTGCTCTGATTCGTCCCTCCGAGCCTCTGGGCTCAGCCTCCGTGAGAAGGATGGGCTGTGAGATGGGGACGATGAACGAGAGGAATTAGGGGAGGCTTTTGAGCTGAAGAAAATCTCTGATGAAGTAGGGGCAGGAGAGGAGGGGAGGGGCACTGCTTTCTCTGACCGATTGGTGACAAACCTAATCACGGTTGGTCCTTCTTCCCCTCGTTCCACCCCTCTCCGTTTCTCCACTTTAACTGGATGCAGCAGTGGAGGCGGGCCTTGAAGGGAGCTAACCGTAAAAGATGAGTACAGGCCAGAGTTAAGATATTCATTCCTGCCAGCGGGGCTTCTTAGCGATGACAGAGAGAGTTTTGGAGATTCTTCCCCCTCCCCTCCATCAGACTCAGCCTCTTGTAACATAATGCTGCCCCCTTCTCGGCCAAGCTCCACTGCCTGGGGATCCATTTTCAGGATGTCAGGAAATGAAACAAACTTGTACACAAACTTCTGACCAATCACCTTCTTTATTATATTCTGCAAGAGAAAGGTAAAACAACAGTAAATAAATCATTCATTCTATTTTAATCGTGATCATGATTTTAGTCTCCCTTACTTAGTTAATAACTACCTGCAAATAGTGGTAAGTTAGACGAAGTTCACTGTTTCGCTGTTAAATATCATTTATATAGACTTGAAAGCATTAAATAATTACATAAATTCCTCCCAATTATTTCCTTTAGTAGTATAGTACCTCAAATATTCTGCCCAGACATTAATACAGGTTTATTATGTACAATACATCATGTATAATTATGCCCAGTTTTCTATTTATTTAAAATGATAACATTTATAAACCACATTAAAACTATTTTATACCATTGAGGATGCATTTTCATGGCTTGCATACTTTATGGTTTCTTTATTGATTATTGATTCATTCATCTTCAGTAACTGCATTATCCTGATCAGGGTCATGATGGATCTGCAGCCTGTGTGTGGGGCAGTAATACATAATCGCAGGGCATCACGTACACACACTCACACCTAGGGGGAATTCAGAGTCGCCTGTCCACGTACTGGCACGTTTTTTACGAGTTGGGAGGAAAATAGAGAGCCCGGATTAAACCCACACCAACAACGTGTGAAATTCTGCACAGACTGTAACCTGAGCTCAGGATCACACTGGCAGCAACAGTACCTACTGCACCACTGTGCTGGCAAGCATATTTACTGTACAAGATAACTTTAAAGCTCAATATAACCACTCAATTATTATGTCTACAGAATACCTTCCTACATTAATACACAAAGAAATACAGGCTTATAATAGGCAATGTAAAAGACAGTGCTGTTTCCTCTTTATTTAAAATGACAATTTATGAACCAGATTAAAGCAATTTTATCCTTATCTTATGAGTGTATTACCTTGTCGTAGTAGTAGCGCAGAGCTCGGCTCAGTTTATCGTAATTCATATTAGTTTTGTTCTTCCGCAAGCCCCAGAGTTTGGCCACCTCCTCAGACTTGAGCAGCTTGAACTCGCCATCATTAGACGTCCAGCAGATCAGGTGCTTATGGCTCTGGTCCAGCAGCAACTGCAACAGGAACTGCCACAATGTGATGGCACTCTCCATGTCTGCGACATACACCGCAGTCAGAAAGAGAAACTCATCGTGAATGCATCTTTAACTTCTGCATTTTCTTCTGGACTAAGTATTGAATGATCTGAGAATAAGGTGTGATTGCATGACAAAACTTCAACAGTGTAAATCTTGACTCTCTATGTAAGTAGGTAAATGAACATTTCCAGTCGGCACACACCCATCATGTTGGACTGTTTCTGAACTTCTTTCCAGCACCATTTATCAGAAGTAAATTACACCGTGAGTATTTGTTGGGTGAGTACAGACACCATGAGGTTTATGAAATTGCTGAATTTATTGGGTTTACTCACTGTGGTACTGCTGAGTGTCTGTGTGTGTGTGTGTGTGTGTGTGTGTGTGTGTGTGTGTGTGTGTGTTTTCCTTACATATGTGGTGATAACAAATATAACCGCTGTGTAACTCAGTTCTATCCCATAATTTTCCTCTATCAGGAATGACCTGAAGCTAGATTTACCCTTTGTGTCAGTGTTTATTTGCTGTTTACACAAAGATGCTGCTTATTCAAGCAACCCTAAATAGTTTATGTAGGCTTTAACAGGGACTCTGGCACTTCCAGGTCATATTTTATAGCATTATAGAGTGGAGCTGTTTTCTAATATTCATAAATTTTTAGTTTTAGGGAAACCTCTCACGGAAGGCTTAGACATAAGTGAGCTTTGCCTCTTCTATTTGCAATTACTTGTTGTTGTTTTTTTTTGCTCAGAAATTGTGTCTCTAGTACATCAATATCATGGAAATTATTGTAATTCTACAACCATTACGTACATTTACAACAACTAGGAGGAAAAAGCTTCCTTGTTTTCGGAACAAAAATGAAAATCTCCAGGCTTTTCCCTCCCTCTAACTCAGCAAGCATTTCCTGTTCTGTTGCATATTAACAAACCGTCTAATAAACAACAACAGGCGGCGCAACCAGGAAAGCTATGCTGATATGGGGACAGCTACGCCTTACTGGAAACGAGCGTGTGTGCTCGATCACTGATCTAAGATCAGCCAAAGGCATGTGAAGGATCCTCTGAGAAGGAAAGCGAGTGTAAAGAGCAAGAAAGCGCCACATAAAGGCCAAACGTTTACAGTCAGGAAACAAGGCCAAAATAAACATAACGTTTGTCCGATTAAGGAGGGTGGCAAAGGGTGTGGTGTTGATGGGTAAAGAAAAAGAGAAGGTGTAAAGGGAAAGTAGTAGGAGATACAAGAAGAGGAATGTGGGAGGGAAAAAAGAAGGGGTAGAACAACTAGTTTTAAAGAGATAACGTGAAATAAAATGGGCTGAGTAAGGTGTAAGACGATATCTCCATTAGATTAATTATTAATAAGTCTCAAAACCAACTGGAACAAAATTAGCAGAAAAGGATAAATTCCAGAATCTGATATACACACACACACACACACACACACACTGAAATCACTCGCAGCAGGACAACGCAAAGATAAGAACAGTGAAGTACTTCATCTTTTCTGAATAATTTAGAAATCCTGAGACGACACAGTACTGCTTTCCTTGCAGAGTCCGAGACAGGACAGAGACTGTAATCACACTCCACAGGATGTCTACAGCTTCAAAACAGCTTAAATGCAAACCAGATTACAGCTCCCTGAATGTCTCATTGCCTCACACACTGTATTATGCAGAAAATAGAGCATGCTTTCAGTGTCAACATAGCATCAATAACATTACAATTCATTCACTGACTTTGTATCAGACACATTTGTATGAAGATCTATAGAGCATGTTGGCCAGACATGAAGTGTGTGTAAGAGAGACATATTCAGTGGCAGGAGAGGCTCAGTGCTTCACTCTGATTTAGTGTCTCAATGGAGAGAACATTAGCTGCTTTGTTCAAGCGGCTCGCTAACTCAGGGCACACAGCCTTCCATGGACTACACCATCAGAAAGGAGAGGCCGAAGTATATCTAATCCTGCCTTATGACTCAAATAACACTGCAGGCCGTAAAATGAGAGGTTTGACACTTTTAGGCCCCTCTGCTGTCTGTGAGACAAAACGCAATTGCAGAGAATAACCCAAATAAGCTTTTCCCCATCCCTTGAACTGACCCCATCTTCTTCTTTCACATTACACTGTCCTTTCAAAGGCAGAAATGAGCAGTTTTGGTCCAGGTAGGTGGGCCAGAAAATTAGAGATTTGATAATGGAGATTTTCAATGATATATTGAGTCCAGGCTTAAGTCTAAGTTGTCTTTAAAGTATACGATTATTACATGTCCATGAAGGTGTTCAGTCATCCAGAGCAGAACGAATGTCTCGTAGTAGTAGCACTCTCATATCTTCACAACTGGACTTCCTAGAACTAACTTTCAGACGATCTTTTAAAAACACACAGTTCATGGAATTAGATATAACTATGCCCACCTGCCAAGACCTACTATTACAAGATATAATTATAGGTCTATTAACACTTTTTTTTATTACATACTGCAGCTTTAAATATCTAAATACCACATTTCAGCCAAAGGCAACATTAGGGTTTACTATAGAAACTGTCTCTAGGATTTGTCCTTTAGATGAGACAGAAGATATGATGTACATTAGGATGCTGGATGGAGCAAGCCGAGATGTGGTATGTGGTAGCACTGCCAAGCTACCTCTGCTGGGGTTTGAACAAGGCCCTTAACCTTCAACTGCACAAATGTATAAATGAGACCTACGTAAGTCACTCTAGATAAGGGCATCAGACAAATGACATAAATGTAAATATAAATATGGTATATGATGGAGGTCTGACAGTGTAGACTAGAGGGCAGGTGGAAAGGGACTGGGAGTGTAAAAGAAAGTGGGCAAAGTGGAAAAAAGGTAGAGCTTCTTATTAAGGGTGGGACCTGTATGTGACTTACAGCTCTAATGGGAAGATATGTAAGATAAGTAATAATATTTAATGCATAGAGTTGTGCATGTACAGTATGCACAATACAGTAAACTAGAGGTTAGTTAAAGGTACACTTTGCACTTTAAGATAAGTGATTCTAGACCGGTCATAATAATTTAATTTCAACGATAGCTTAGAATGCAATGTAATGTAATTATTTTCTTTATTTAAGACTTCTACTCACATTTTTCCAGACCATAAATTAGCTCCACCCTTCAAGCCTCAGCCAAAACAGAGCTGGTCAGAGCGGTTTCCGAATAAAATGTCACTCATACTGCATTTACATTTCAACAGTGTGATGAGGTTAATCGGGAAGAAAGGAAATATTTGTTTTCATTGACCTCACCAGCAAGAGAGGGCTCTAAAAATTACAAACTGCTCCTTTAACATATTTCTGTCATTCCTTTGTTCATTTCCTTCTACCTGTCCCACCATGCAGTGCTTCATCTCAGGGGATTGCTGGCTCAGACGGGTCGCCGTAAACGCCAACCCATCCTGTCTGACAGAGTTACAAGCACCAGAGGGCATGATGTAATTCTAGTACAATCTACTGTCCTAGGACTGCAACTGCCACACACATGCATGAATGACGAGGCACACTGCAATGAGCAGAGAGAAGAGGCTAATTATATGACAGGGAGACAGAGCGAGGGGAAAGAGAGAGAAAGTGAGCTGGGCATGAAACCAGGCTGTCTGACTCACTATCTCTGACAGTTTTATTGGTGAAGAGGGACTCCCTGATTGGCTTATTTTGGGAAAGTCTTGTTTCTGACATGTTTCTGTCTAATCCACACCAACTAACATTCCTACTGGCTCACTTCTTGCACACATTTGTTCGAGCTGCCCCCAACAATTCAGCAGCAGGGAGGGATTTACAGGGATTCAGACATGAAGTGGACTGGTTTTGCAAGCTGAATCTTCACCACATTGATTGGTTTGGATGTTCTCCTATATTACTGCTATGTGAAAGTTTTCGTTACATTCTAAACTTAGAGACCACAGAGAGAGTGAGTAATTGTGACACACATACGCCGATGTAGTCCAGGATACTTGTACTGTGACAAAGGAGAATGTGGTCAGGAAAGGCTCATACTCTGCCAAGTTATACTGGTGTTATTTGCCAGGAAGTTCTAGACACACATATACAAACACACTCCCATTCCTTTGTACTCGATCATCCATTTGCATACAATTAAAGTTTCACCTTTTCCATCTGCTGAGGCCTGCAGTCCCTAGTGACACTAAAGCCTTAATCCAAATTAGGCAGAGTTTTCTCTCCCACACCCGGCTTGCCCTGTTTTAAATCTCAAATGAAGCAAAATAAAATCGTTTCCTGCTCAAGCATCCTCCGAGTCGAGCATTTGCGTTGAGCAACCGTAAAACTGTCCGAATCAGGACTTCCTCCAATTCTCCTTTGAAAGGCGTCTTCCTGGGAATGCCGCTCCCAAACTGAAAGGTAGGAATTCCTGCTGCAGGGAGCCAGCCGGAAATGTGGGGACAGTGGGACTGCAGACATATGGCACAAATGGAAGATTTCCTCATCCATTCTGGGTAGCAGCTAAACCTATTGTGGGGCAAGTAAATGACTCATCCACACATGCAGGTTCACAACAAACATTACAAAGAAATGACTACTTTGATATTATTCATTTATCAGGTTTTTTGCTCAGCTAGTGATACATAATGATACCCGAGAGCGAACAGGTCAAACTGGCACCAGTGAATCCTTCATTTAATGCATTAACATTAATTATCCTCAAGGGTTAAAAGATCATAAAGATGAATCTGGATAGGTGCAGGAATTACACTTTTTCTTTTTTTATCCTATGTTGGGAAGATTATGTGTCTTAAAGTAAGCACCTCCCAAGTTCAAATGCTTCACCCCACTCCCTTTTATATGCTCAGCAGAGTCCAAGTAGTAAATGGGGAATGCTAGTTAAGAAAGAAAACACAGGCAACAGACAAATACAGTACACAATATTGTGTGCACATTCACAACATTTCCCCAGGGTAAACCTGGGATGAGTGTACACACCGGGTGGTGCACTCCAGGATGTGGACAGTGCATGCTCAAGTGGACCAAAACCCCCACTGATTGGAAAAAGGTTTATACAGCTTTTACATATGTATATAGGCACTGTAAACTCTAGAAGCCCCAGTGGTTGGCTTTAATGGTTGTGCGCACACAACAGTGTGTAGGAGCCAAACTCTATGCCTGTCCCTCAGCCACAGCGCGAACGGAAACCCGTAATGAGATTAGTTGCTGTGTGCAGACATGACTGAGCCATGACTAAACGCGCGCCTCTTCCTGCTCACAGTGGAAAAATTCAGCAGGCTGCTCCAAGAGAGAGCCATTCAGAACACTTCTTTACCCACTACTGCTCAGGAACACTTATCTCAGAGACTGTGGATAAATGCAGCCTAGCACACCTACTACACCTTGAATCAGGTGTGTGAGCAGGGAAATCTGACCGCAGTTAGTCATCCCTGATATAACCTAAAACCATCCAATCAGACGTGTCTTGGCCGGTCACTTTGTCTGAGTGAAATTAAACTGACCACAGACCAAGTGTGAACGAGGAGTGACCCAGACAGTCCGATGAAGCAGGGGAAAAGGCAGATCGGCCCTACTGCGCACTGAAGTTTCTTTGTTGGTCCCGGTGACTCATTTTCAAGACGCTGTGCTGCTGCCAGTTTCTATCCGGAAGCGCATGGCAATTAGTCTGCCGCTGCTGCTGCTGTTTCCAGACAAACCAGAAACTCCGCTGGTGCTTTTAAAGAGCCAGACGTACATTTTTTGGCTTCTGCTTTTCCTTCAGTGGCTTAAAGACTTGGGGAAAAACAGCACAGAATCTCGGGAATAAGGCGCGTGCGTTCAATATTTTCATGCGCAAAAATGGTAAAGGTCTGACACTGGGCGCTCACTGTCAAAACACACACACACTCACACTCTCACACACACACACACACACACACACACAAGCTCGTCATTTAGCTAGCAAACTTACACACACTGCTATACAATTCATATTCACACAACACATCACAGTAGGCTACAGAACATGTCTTCCAGTTATCCAGAAGTATTCAACATTCCCTGTCTGCTTTTCAGACTTCAGTTTCTAACACTTTGCTTCACAAAGATATAATGCATATTCGTATCTTATATTTAACTACATTTCCAAGATAAAAATGTGTTACAGAAGCTGTATATGACATACCCGCGCGAGATGGCTGACTTTCTTTCCGTCCTTTTAACGTGTTAAAAAGAATTCCGTAAAATGCCCTGTTTTTCCATGCTGTCGGCCGTCTCGGCAGCACAGTCCGACTGTAATGGGATCCTGAGCGTCTCTCTCTCTCTCTCTCTCTCTCTCTCTCTTTCTGAGCAGGAAGTTAGGGCAGGCAGACAGAGAGCCGGCTCACTTCCTCTCCCGCTCTGTTCCCCAGGCGCTCGGCCGTCTGTGTAAACACGCTTTTCCTCCTCTCTCCTCGCGCCCGGCCCACCGTGGGCCAACACGCACGCACACACACACGCACACACGCACACACACACAGCAATATTGTAACCCGAATCTGTGCCCATAGCCGCCGCTCCGAATGACGTCATCACCTTCCTGCCAGGACCGCTGGGAGGAGCGCGTGTTCCTTCCTTCGTGTATGCGTGTGTTTGTGTGTGTAGACTGTTTTTTTTTATCTTTCTTTGACAACTCACATCGAACCAGCCTGATGTGTAAAAATCATTTCATTTTATTTGTATTGGATTTGAAAACGTGTCATTTACAAAAATGTCCTAATATTTTGACTATTAGGCCTATACTGATATATTGTCTAATAATCCTTTAACAAATGTAAGTCTATTAAGTTTGATTAATTAAATAGGGAACTAATATTTAGTGTAACCATAATGCATAATATATAGAAATGTAGCCTATTCAGTGTGGATGATTAGCAAGATTAATCATTACCGCAAACTTGTATCTACGAATCTAAATTTAGTCTCTAGTGTGTGTGTGTGTGTGTGTGTGTGTGTGCGTGTGTTGTACAGTGTGCTGCTTGTCATGCTGAAAAATGTACGATCCACAGGGGAGTGGGACCATCTTCTAGTTTCCTGCAGGGATATCCTCCAAGTGAAGGGGAAACTATATCCCACCAAACACACACGCACATGCGACCAGCTCCATGCTTCTCTCCTTTTTTATCATTGTCTCTTGTAGTCTCACGCAGTTCATGTCTGCTCCAGTCCCCTCAGAGAGGCTATAAGAAAGCGATGTGGATGGTAATGAGTTTTTCCGCCCATAAGGACGTGTTTGTGGGGAAATGTGGAGGACACGTGCAAACAATTAAAACCGGACCAATTATGAGCGCGCGTTCATTTCAACACAAAGTGCGACATCTAGCGGAAGAGCTGGAAAAAACAAGCCAAATATACAAAGACTGCGAGGAGACTGTCAAACCAAAGTACCAAACTCCAGCATACACATACACACACACACACACACACAGACACACACACACACACACACACACACACACACACACACACACACACACACACAC
>JAQQZR010000004.1:7981841-7996597 GCA_030068235.1 Notoglanidium macrostoma
ACACACACACACACACACACACACACACACACACACACACACACACACACACACACACACACACACACACACATTACACATTATATATATAGACATTAAACCCTAACCCTAACTCCTCATCACACCTCCCCTACTTGGGGGGTGGTATGTGATTTCCTCAAGCGCGGGTCTTTTCGTGCATCATGAGGAGTTTCCGTGTCTTGATATCAGTGGCTATTTCCTCCTGTGGCCAGTTCACTATTCCAGCTGGGTATCTGATGGTTGGTAGGGCAAACATGTTGATGGCTTGGATCTTATTCTTACCATGTAGCTGGCTACCATTTAGAGGGTCAGAGTCTGACCCTCTGGAGATATTTGGGTGTGGCTGATCTCCTTTTAACCTCATCCTGATTCCCATTGGTCTGTAGGATACCAAGGTACTTGTAGCTGTATTGTATATCTGCTATTTTGCCCTCTGGTAACTCCACTCCCTCAGTCCTGAACATCTTCTCTCTCTTAGCAACGCATTTATCCAGTCCGAATTATATCCCGATGTCCTCACTGTAGATTTTGGCGAGGTGGATCAGTGAGTCTATGTCTCATTCACTCTTAGCATACAGCTTGTACGGGTACAGGAGGTGGCTGATGGTTATTCCACTTCTGAACTTGTATCCATACTCACTCTTTGTGATGTGGCTGAGGGGGTTTGGGCCTATGCATAACAGCAGCAAGGACAGTGCATCACCTTGGTATATACCACACTTTATGGTGACTTGTGTGATGGCCTTGGATTTGGCTTCCATTGACCCCCTGTGTTGGTTTCAATTCCTTTCTGAGCTTTTCTTATGTATTGACTCATGTGTCTGCCTAGCTTTTCTGCTATGATGCCTGAGAGGATCTTCCATATTATGGAGTGGCAGGTTATTGGCCAGGTTAGTTGGATGGCAGAGTACCCTTCTGGGGATCTTTCATGATCAGGCTTGTCCTACCCTGTGTTAGCCAGTCTGTGTGATTGCCCATTGTTATCAGCTCACTTGTTTGTGCTGCCAAGCGGTCATGGAGTGCTATTAGTTTCTTCAACCAGTAGCTGTGTATCGTGTCAGGTCCAGGTGCTGTCCAGTTCTTCATGCTTGAGACTCGTTTCTGTATGTCTGCCTTGGTGATGGTGACTGGTTCTTGTTGAGGGAGATCGCTGTGTTCTGCTCTTAGGTCATGTATGATATATTGGGCAGCATGTCAACAGTTCTCATAGTTGATGCATAGGAAGCAGGAAAAATGGGCAAGTTTAAGGATCTGAGTGACTTTGATAAGGGCCAGATGGCTAGATAATTGGGTAAGAGCATCTCCACAGCAGGTCTTATGGAGTGTTCTCCATAAAGACAACTGGTGAATTGGTGACAGGGTCATGGGTGCCCAAGGCTCATTGATGCACATTGGGAGTGAAGGCTAGCCCATCAGGTCTAGCACAAATTGCTGAAAAAGTTAATGCTGGCTATGATAGTGAGGCGTCAGAACACACAGTGTAACGCAATTTGCTCCATAAGGGGCTGCAAAGCCGCAAACCGGTCAGAATGCACATGCTGACCCCTGTCCACCACCGAAAGTACCTACAATGGACAGGTGATCATCAGGACTGGACCATGGACCAATGAAAGAAGGTGGTCTGATCTGATGAATATACATTTTCATTTATATCATGTGGGTGGCTGGGTGCATGTGCGTTGCTTAACTGTGGAAGAGATGGCACCAGGATGCACTATGGGAAGAAGGCAAGCTGGCAGTGTGATGCTCTGGGCAATGTTCTGCTGGAAAACCTTGGGTCCTGGTGTTCATGCAGATGTTACTTTGACACATACCACCTACCTATACATTATTGCAGACTAAGTACACCCCTTCGTAGCAATGGTATTCCCTAATGGCATTAGTCTGTTTCAGCAGGATAATGCATCCTGCCAAACTGCAAAAATTGTTCAGGAATAGTTTGAGGTACATGATAAAGAGTTCAAGGTGTTGACTTTGTCTCCAAATTCCCCGGATCTCAATCTGGTCAAGTATCTGTGGGATTTGCTGGACAAACAAGTCCAATCCATGGACAGGCCACCTTGGAACTTACAGGACTAAAAGGGTCTGCTGCTAACTTCTTGGTACTGATGTCAGATATCACAGCACACCTTCAGAGGTCTTGTGAAGTCTATGCCTCAACAAGTCAGAGCTGTTTTGGCTGAACAAGGGGGACCTACAAAATACTAGGCAGGTGGTTTTAATGTTATGGACGATCTATATATACAGTATTGTGCAAAGGTATAGAGGTCTAGTAAACCCCCACAAGGAACACTATCAGTCATGGACTGGCCTCCCCAAAGCCTGTATCTGTACATTATTGATGCAGTGGGGTATAATCTTGACAGAGAATGGAACAAAAGGCAGACAGTGTTCAAAGAAAAGCTTTGGAATGTCCTTCAAGAAGCCTGGAGAACTATTCCTGAAGATGACTTAAAGAAATTACAAGAAAGCTTGCCTAAGAGAGTTCAGGCTGTGTTTAAAAATAACCGTGGTCATACCAAATATTGACTTTAAAGTTCATTAGAATGGTACAAACTCTCTTTGTGTAATATATTGTATTTACATGTATGTTTGCACATTTTGCAATAAATCACTGTATATATTTTCTCATTTTCATAGCAAAGGATAAAGAAATGAGAGTTGAGGGGTGGCTGTTTTTTATGATACCCCCACAGGATGAAATAAACTTGAAGAATATGCACATAAAGCAATATTCAGCTTTTTTTTTAAGGAACTAAGGAGGAAGGAACTTTGCTTTAGGCATGCATAATAACGGAAGTCCGTTGTTTAACTAGCTCAATGAGTACAATCTTACTTGACACAGTTAAACCCGCTCTGCAGCAACTTCTACTTTAAAGCTGCTCCACATCTCATATACAGCAGCTTAGCTCAAGTAAGCAAAAAATAATCCAGCTCTTAAGCACTAACTTCTGAGAAACTGACAAAATTTTTAATTACAGAGTAAAAATATTTTTGCTTTATAAGTAAACTAGCTTCTCTTATACAGTTTGACAGGTCTAGAATGTTTTGGAAAGAAAGAGTGGGAACATATTGCAGAGACAAGATGTGCCCTGCTGACAGACACTTACCCCAAAAGACTGAGTGGTGTAATAAAATCAAAAGGTGCTTCAATGAAGTATTAGTTTATGGGTGTGAACACTTATCCAACCAATTTAACCAATTTAAACCAAGTTTTTGAGTTTAATTGTAGTTAGGCTTTTAGTTTTCCCTAAAAAAGTTTATGAATGTTTTTCACTTTATTTGTATACTTTGCAGTTTCCCATTAATAGTGGAAAAAGATCTGACATGATTTATTCATTCTTTTACTTCACAAAAACCTGCCAATTTTTATATTCACTGTATGCTTGTTTTGCAGAGTGCCCATAACATATACATCACATCAGCATCATTTCAGCCTTCTGTAACAGCACTCATTCTGGTGTCAGTTAAAATACAAGGTTTGTGACCAAGTGTAAATCTTATTAAATTAATGAACTTTTTGTCATCATTGTACTTCGTGTTATAATAAACTGGTGGCCATTATAGAAAGTCAAATGTTATAGCCTACTTACTAAAACAGTGCAAGAAACCACAGAAATAAATGAAATGATGCTCATATATACCCTGTTGTAGAACCAGGCGCGTGTGTGGGGGGGGGATCTGTGGACACACTACTACCTGGAATTGTGGAAAGAGTCCACTGGCTTCGCAAAGCTAGCACTGTTGGCTAACTTTATCACTCACATGGGTTATATAGGCCTAATGTACAGTAAACAGAACATTTTTAAACTACTATTTATTTATGCAATTCAGGTTAATTTTGTTTAATCTGTCACTTGCCAGCACTGTTTCTGATTTTCCATTTTTGGGCTTATCAAGATCTCCATATTGTGGCACTGTCACTTTAACAACAGCATACCTCCCTACCCTCCCCTGAAACTTGGTATGTTTGCCTCCTCAGCATCATCAACATTGATCAATAATCTCCATTCCACTTCCCTAGCCTGGTTAATGTTGGTTAGTGGATGGTTAGTGCAAACACTGTCGTTAATGATGCAGGAAAGATGCACAAAAGGAGTAAAATATTTCAGTTAATAAGGCATGTTTACTCACCCTTAGTGTACATATGAGTACATACATATACAGTCGATCATGTAAAATGCAGCGGATAGTAACACAAATGTCACTTCAAGTAAGAGTCTGTCAGTTACACCTGTTTAGACTATCTGCATGGGCAGGTTATCCGGCCTGACTGTAGACTGAGGTGTTGACATCCACCACCCAGTAGCCAGTTTCTGCTTATATGGGACATAATCACCACCCTCCAGTTCCAGGTCTGACCGAGCAGTTCTTCCATCTCCTGCACTGATGCATGCAGTATCTTCACCTGGTGCATTAGGTCAAGTCTTCTCTCCCTCAAGCTGAGTGATGGTCTCCAGAGCCTTTTGATATTTCTGCTCAGCATCAGCCTGGGATATCTGTAAGTGCAACAAACAAGGCTTGTTGGCTTTTATTTTTTTCACATACACACATCCACATTTTTGAAAACATACTCATTATGTGTGAGAATAGTCTGAATGTTATAGGGACCAAATGACAAGATTTCTAATAAGAATTAACAAAGAAACAACACAAATTCATAAGTTTATTAGCTACCTTACTTTATCCTAAACAAGACAAGTCATTCAATATCAAAAGGAAAATTCATGGACTGAAAAAAAAAATCTATACTCTGAGTTCATGTGAGTGTACATATCTACTTTAATGCATTTCAAGTTTGCTTTGAAGTTATCAGTGAATCATGTTTCCCATAGTTATATGTATTATTATGTTAGATATGAAACATATTTGAACTGGGAGAACTAACAGAGAGAAGCCACAGTGGTGCCATGGGTAGTGTTGCTGCCTCACAGGTCTAAGCCTGAGCTTGGGGTATTGTTTGTGCAGAGTTTCTGTGTATGTTTTCCCCATTTCCTCTGGGTTCTGAGGTTTCCTCCCACATCCAAAAACATACCAGTATGTTGATTGGCTAAGATATAATGCCCCTAGGTGTGAATGAGTGTGCAAAGTGTATTCCTGGTGCTCTGTGATGAACTGTTGTCCGATCCAGGGAGAATTCGCACTTCAATCCCAATATTCCTGGTTTAGATTTCTGGTACTATCATTATGCTACTGATACTAAATGTCTATATTTTTTAAATGTCTGAAAATGTTTACTCTGTCTACATTTTTGCCTCACAATGCATATTTTTTCCACACAGACTTCATGAAAGAAGCCATGGCTTCATAAGAAAGCTAACCTTCAGAATCTCCTCATTCCAACATAATGATATATTATAATGATAAGAAAACATTTGAAGGGCTTATTTCCAAGATCTACGTTTTTTTTAAAAAAGGCACTAAAGCATTAAATGAACCAAAAATCTCGTTGTCTATCATAATAAACGAGTATTATGCTCAAAACCATTACGAGCGTATGTAAAAGTGATTTTGCTCCCTGGAGCTGTCAGCAGGTTCAAAACTCGCTAAGTCCATCATTCAATAGATTCTGTTCTAGCGAGTCATGTACTCATGCCACTGAATGGTTTGTTCTGGATAAAAAACTGGTAATATTGAGTATGGAGATTAAAATACTTAATTAGTGCATTATTAATGCATTTTACAAAACTTTGATTTCGTATACTTTACAATTTTTTTAACATTAAATAAGTCAATTTTATCATAAATGTTAATACAGCACTGACTAACAGACCCCAAGTCATCTTAGATTGCTCATATCTGGCACCTGTGACACTAATATAGACCTATTCAATGATATTGACAGTCATTGCAGTTTTACTCATTCCCATTATTATGGTGAATTTAAAAGAAATTATGCATGGGTTTTACTTTGAGTAAACATGTTTGAGGACTGTATAACATTTTCTCACTCACCTTTTGAAAATGGCTCTGAAATATCTTATTTTAGTTAATGTCATTTAAGTCCACTTTAGCACAAATATTGAAACTGTATATGATATTAGAATATTATCTAATTATAGATAATTAGATTTTTCTCTGATTGCCCTTTAGTTATTTCTGCAATGCCGACAAATAATTTATAAATTTATAAACACTCAATAACAATTTTCCAGGACCTAAAATTTCCTGAAGCATACTGTTTTAATAGCTAACCTAAAACTGTTAACTAATTTTTTATTTTATTTAAATTTAATGTACTGTCTAGAGGCTAATTTCAGGGAGATTGTAAAAAAATTTAACAAAGTAATGCAAATTCACTTATCATTTCTAACTGTTCAGCTAGAAATGGACATTGGCCATATATTTATTAAATCAGTAAAATTGTCTAACACTGCTGGTACTATACTGTAATAACAAAGTAAAACTTACAATATTATTAACTTTACTGTAAAACTAGGCCCCAAGGTAATGAAGCAGCAGCTGACCATCATTTCTTCTTACAAAACGATAGAGGTTCAATAATATCAGCAAACCCGAGTATATGAACAATTTTAAACCAGGAGAAAAGCTATGCAAAACATCTGTTAACCTTTATTTAGTGACCTAACTGCCTACTAGTTTATATAGCCGGCAATGCTTAAATTTTACATTTGAATACAAAGCAAAGCCAACTTTTGATTTAAAACTGGATAACAAGACTCTTATTACATACTGGATATACATTTTAATCCTGCGTTAATAGGTGAGTTAATGTAGCTAGCTAATAGCTAGCCTCAGCTGACAACATTTTAATATTTAGCTATCAAGGTTGTTTAGCTGGTTACTCAAATTATCTACTGATAAAACAAAACAGTTAATGCAGCAACCTAGCTGTAACACTGACGCAGTGACTGTACAGTGATATATGTTTACCAATATGTAATCCCATAGCAATACAGATTTGTCCTCTGTTTAAAAATACAATACAAATTGCAACTGCAAAGAAACAATACAGTATGAATGCTGTAAATATTTGTTACAGTAACTACTTGCAACTCTGCTGATATTAATAGACTTTTTTTTTAATTTAGGGTTAGAGTAAGGAGCATAAGAAATGTGTTTAGTTTTACCCAGGAGCACTGCAGCAAGCACAAGGACGTGCTGTGGTGGAGATCTGGGACATTCTGTGGCCTGGTCCTGAGGAACCTCTATGGGTCATACCAGAGCCAGTTCTGTGGCCTGGTCTTGAGGAATCTCCAATGTTTGGGCCAGAGCTAGTTCTGTCATAATGCCACCATTTTAATTGAGATATTTTTAATAATATAGTTAAAAAAAAATAACTACACACAATTGCTTTCATTTCACACAAACAAACACATATACATACACACATACATACATATATACATACATGCATATATTAAGAATAAAAAAATACATTTTTAACACAAGTTTTATTGTTTGTCATCCATATGCAGAAACGCCGGACGGATCTGCATATGGATGACAGACAATAAAACCAGACTGGGCTTTTGTGACGCGAGATATGCATTGACCCTTAATTCATAACTTTGACCACAAGAGGGCGACAATCATTTACTTCTTCTGTGCAAATCTAGGGTACAGTATCTGAAAAATTAAGCCAGTTTATTTCACAGTACACTGTACAACATGAAATGTTGGTTTATTTTTTGTCGTCTGACTATTTCGCACATGAATTATTAAAAAAGCCCCCACACACCCGGATTTGCATGGGAGAGTATGCTTAAATTGAGACTTTGTATGGGAGAGTATGCTTAAATTGAGACTTTGTATGGCTGAGTATGCTTAAATTGAGACTTTGCATGGCTGAGTATGCTTAAATTGAGACTTTGTATGGGAGAGTATACTTAAATTGAGACTTTGTATGGGAGAGTATACTTAAATTGAGACTTTGCAAGGTTGGGTATGCTTAAATTGCGACTTTGCATGGGATAGTATGCTTAAATTGAGACTTTGCATGGGAGACTATGCTTAAATTGAGACTTTGCATGGCTGAGTATGCTTAAATTGAGACTTACGGTTGAGTATGTTTAAATTGCGACTTTGTATGGCTGAGTATGATTTGTGACAGGTTATGACTTTCACTCAGGTGGATTTTTGGCTCTGTGCTTCTACGATTAACTGAGTAAGACTGACTCAGTAAGCACATTTCTACTTTAAGTAATTCTCTCTGTACTTTCTCCACTCCTGCTTGTACTGATGTATTTGTGTCTTTGACAGTGAACAGGTGTAACCTGCTAGACACTCCTGCTCTAAAGTGACCTTATATTTTTTCAAAAACAGACACATTTGTAGGCACTATGCGTTACAAATTTCCTTATAAGATTGCGTACAAAAGTCAGACCGGAAACTCATGAAAATACATTTCCCGTGGTGCAACAGCCCGACTTCCGTCACATGGACTAAAGTGAGTTGGTTAAAATGCAGCCTCCGAGCTGTGTGTGTGTGTGTGTGTGTGTGTGTGTGTGTGTGTGTGTGTGTGTGTGTGTGCTCACTCACTCAGTAGTCAGTGATCATGGCTCCTGTGTCAGACCCCTGCTCTTTCTCTTCTTTCTCCAAGTGTGTTACTCGCCATCTGAATCTGACCTATTATGTGGATTTCGACAGTCACGTGCTGAAAGGGAAGGTCGCTCTCACAGTGGAGGTGTTGCAGGATAAATTCTCTGATCTGGTAAATCTCTGTTATATTATAGATCTCTTTCCCTCCAGGCAATGCTAGCTAGCTGTGAAGGCTATGAAGCTGTAAAGCTATCTTATTAAACCAGGCAGCTGTGTGTAAAGTAAGCTGTGTTGTGTAAAATTGTATATTGTTAGAAATCTGAAATAACTGAACACAGTTACAGCTGCTGTATCACAGCTCCAGTCACTATGCTAATAGAGGAGTTTCTGGGATTTCTGTTTTTTGCAGTTTTGTTTCCAATCTCTGCTTGTATAACGAGTGCAAGATTAATCTTACTTTTATATAGCCAGTATTCGCGAAGATTTGTGAAATGTGCGTCAGCTGTAATTTCTAAAGCTGTAAATGTAAACTGAAACTGATTTATAAAAGCCAGCTTTCTGTGTGCTTTTATACCAGAAACGTTTTGCTTCAGTAAGTGTGCTTCTTGGACATTTATAATATGCACACAGATATAGATTAATATAACATCCATGGGTTTGTGTCCTGTTTCTGTACTTCTTTAATGCTGTAATTCTTTAACGTTTCTGTAATTCTCTGCACTACTCTACGTGTCTCACATTAAATCTCCACATACCGACAAAAGTCAGGCAGGCTTCATTTGCATGAAACCGTATTTATACCATACCCATTTTCCGACAAACCCCGCCTCCTGAGCGTGTATTGGCTAGTCGTCCACAGCCTTCTGTACTATGATTGGCTAGTCCGTCACCTCCTGAGGTGCTGGTTACGTGGTTGGTTACTCATTTTACAAATAAAAGAGAATAAGCGCCGATATGAAGAACTAGCCAATCGGATTGGAGGAGGCGGAGTTACACGGAAAATGGTTGGGAAAAATAACGTGTTTTACCAGGTTTGTCAAGACTATGAGGAACTTTGGCTCAGGTGTGGAGTGATAAAGTCTGATGGCTCCGACGGCAATAACAAAGACATATAAAGACTATAAATGACAGAACAGTTTCACCTTTAAATGAACTATATATAAATGTTCAGCACCGCAGAGGTTCACTATGGTCTGCTAATGATTATAGTCTATTTATACCTTCTAAATGCAACCTTCTAAATATCTTCTAAACATGCAGTGTGTGCAATGAAGGCCTTAAAATTATTACATTATATTTTTTATATGTTAACAAGTATAAACATTATTCATATTTTACTACTAGTAATTACATAATAATAATAATAATAAATGTATAATTGTATTCTTACTTCTCTGTTGTGGTCCAGTTCCAGGACTGGTGTATTTGTTTATTGATGGAAACCTTTATATAAGTTATCTCCAATAAAAATGAAAGTTTTTTTTAAATGCAAGGTTGACAATGCATTATAATTGTAACCATATTTATTTAAAGAAACACAAGTTTTAAAAAAATACACTAAAACAGTAACCATCTTAGTAGTGTCTGATTGGAATAATAATTTTTTTGGCCTCTTTTCAAAGACCTTTTGTCGTTGACCTGTATGCTATTAGCAAAATAACCTATCTGGGGAAAAATATGTGTGTGCATGCACGCGTGTACATATATAATAAAAAAACAGGCCAGACATTAATCATCACCTTGCATCAAGGGTACTAACACTTAATCCACATTTAGCATTTCTGATATGATACCAGGGCTGTGGGTGTCGGTGCCACTCGACACTCGATTTCATTAATGTAGGCAAGCCTGCTCTGGTTTTAAATTGTGAAATTTTATAGACATGATGATGGGGTGCTTTAAGACATGTGGTGTCATGTTAGTCAACATGACCCAGTCTCATAACATAAAACATATCAGAGGATTGAAATGGAAAATATATTGGAATGCATTTAATGTTTCAGGCCAGTATGAGCCCTGATGATGATGTATGAGATCGGTGCATTCATACAAAAAAAACTCCCCTTTATTCAGAAGTCAGTGGTTAATTAAACTGCTTGGTACTTTGTCCAGTGTTATTAAAGTTGCTCCACTGATAAATTGCAGGTATTACAGCCTTCATAAATCACATTCTATCTTCTAGATCCTTGACACGGTTGACCTAAATATCCTCAAGATATCAGGCAATGGACAGGCTGCGAAGTTTACACTGGGAGAGAAGCAGGGTTATAAAGGCAGCCCTCTGGAGATCAGCCTGCCCTTTGAGCTCTCACGGTATCACCACACACTTCATCTCTGGAGTGTATTCTGCCCGGATAAGGCTGTAGTTTGAGGAGTTCAATAGTGGGATTGTGATTGTAGATGTTATTGTATTTTTATTTTTATTTTTTCATTAAGTCTGTTTGCTGGGGCAAAAGAGCCCATAGGAACATAGAAAGCACATATTATGTCACAGGCTTCTGAAAATTAAGATGCTCATAGTATTCAGCAGCATGTGATCCTGAAATGTTGATTAATGGGTGAACATGAGATTAACACTGTTATTGTACATGAGTACTGATGTTATGGTCTGAGCAGTATGATGTACAGCAGATGTGTGATGTACGTTTGTTCAGGGGTCAGCATGCGATTCTGGAGATCGAGTTTGAGACCTCTCCAAAGGCCTCGGCTCTGCAGTGGCTCACTCCTGCACAAACCGCTGGGAAAAAGCACCCCTACCTTTTCAGCCAGTGCCAGGTATGCCCTCTCATCTTGTAAGGTCAGTAATTAAACACAACAGGCATGATTTATTTAGGAAAATAATGAGCGACAGGGTGGTATATTGTAGCCTGAAGTAAGTTAGTTCTCGTTATCAGTTGCATTATAGCAACTATTAATAGTCTTACCTCACCAGGCTCTCTTTCTCTCTCAAAGTTATTTGGACAAAAACAAATCACAACTTATCATTTTACTAAGAAACTGCAAAGCCCTGACAACTTTCCTGTTTTGGAAATAAGATTTGAGATTTCAGGAACACTGTGCAATAAAGTGGTAAACTGTTATTTTTGGAACAGGAGTGTTGGTGAAACAATGTGGTTATGTCTCACTTCTCCAACTGCATTGCTAAGCTCAGCAAAAGCAAGTCATTCAATACTGCTTTATATCTTATCTCTGCTTTGCATCTGTGTTATGACCGCTATAATTGATCTGTGTCCTGGGTGAGAAGTAACAAGGGTACATCGGAGTGGTTTGCTAACCTCTTTCAGTGCTTAATGTAGTTAGATTCATAAGATAATCGTACAATGAAACTTGAATATAACACTAATGCAGTCATGGTATAGTCCTTTAAAAGTTTATCTATACTTCATTCACCCTAGCTGTCATGTTCTTGAAAGGCTTCTTATGGTTTGCCATCTTAATGAAAACAACAACAGCAAAACCCCATTAATTCTCTAACAACATCTTTAAAGGTGCAGTTTGTAATTTTTTTTTTTTTTTTTGGTCAATGTATTTTTATTGAGCTTTTAAACATATAAGAATGTAAACAATAAGGACAGAATCAGAAAGAACGTAAGACATTACAAACAGAACAAAGCAAAACTCACAAAATGAAAGACATACAAGAAAAGCCCACAGAGTAGTTACCTACTTATTTTACATATAGGGTCCATTACACCGAGTCAAGGTGCATTGCCAGCTGTTCCACATAAGAAATAAAGGACTGCCATACTACATCAAACTTGCAGTTTCTAATTTTTACAACTAGAGCTGTAGTAATCATTCACTTCCATAAAAACCCCTTATAAAACCTTTTTTACAATAATGCCATGCAACCCAGTGGGAGAGGTTCTTTATTTTAAAGCTTTGGTTTATACTTTTTCAAACAGAGCTGCTTGGTCCTAATCCTTTTCCTTAAATCATGCAAACCGGCTTTTTTCAGGCTCATTTCTATGTAGTTAGATACATTGAAATTCATCTGGCCTCGCAGTCAACTTGAGAAATTGCAAATTGCTGCTTTAATTTCATGTATACAGATTTTCAAGGCCCATGAGTCACTTTTCATATCTTTAAAATTGGTTTGAATGTAAGACTAATGCACCCACACACCTTTGACCCTTTTCTCTGTTGCGCACAAGTACTCAATCTTTTCTTTCATCCAACAGGCTACTCACTGCAGGTCTATGCTGCCCTGCCAGGACACTCCGTCAGTGAAACACACCTACTATGCCCAGGTACCCCACTCAAACACACACGTACATCTGCGGAAAACTAGCAGCTCTTGATGTACTTCCATCATTTTTATTTCGCCATAATGTCAAAAGCTGAAGTTATGTTCTAAACAGGTTATTTTGCTTAATTTCCCACTGAAAATCTAAGCAAAATCTAAGATTTTATTGAAAGAAATGTATTTAAATATATATTTTTAAGAACACAATATGTATCGTCATAACAGCGAAGAACCTTCTCATATAACATTTAATGAGTTTAATACAGAATCAGTGGAGAATCTCTTTCTTGTGAACGCTGCTTTTCAGCTCACTCCACATTTTCAGTGAGGTTTCGGTCAAAAGATTTATTCTGTAGTCAAACCATTTTTTTTTTGGGAACATTGTCCTGCTGCAAGATCCAACCACAGCCTACTTTTAACTTCTTAGCAGAGGCAACCAGATTTTCATGAAAACCCCTTGTATTTCTTGGAGTCCATGATACCATGTATCTTATTGGCCTTCAGAGGACAAACGGCCCCACGACATGACGGATCCCTCCACTGACTGGATTGCTAGTCAGTATGTTGTGTATTTGTGTGTCTGTGTTTGTGTGTTTTAGGTGTCTGTGCCTAAAGAGCTGATAGTGCTCATGAGCGCAGTGCGTGACGGACAAGAGCCTGATCCGAGTGACAGCAGTCGTATCATTTACCGCTTCCGTCAACCGGTTAGTTAACATGCTTCTCTCACCCTCACCCTCTTGTGTTCTTTCTCTGCCTATATATAACCACAGACGCACACACAAACAGTTTATCGTCCTTAGTCTGTTCAAGTTGTGACACTTGAGTTGTTTGCAACTTAATCAAGCTTTAAGATTTGCTAATAATGTTAATCAACACTGGAAAATGAAAAATGCACTGTTTATGATGAAGTTGTTTAAGGATCCTATAATATACCATCAGTTGTTTGGGAAATGTTAGTGCTGTTGTTTGAGCTATTTAGTGGAGGTTAAACATCTTTACAAAGTCGCACAAAATGTGCAGATACTAAAGTCAAGAATTGTTGAAATTGTATCTTAATCTGTTGAATGTGGCTCTAATTGTTGATGCATGGTAGCATGTACATTACGTGTGTGTGTGTGTGTGTGTGAATGCACATGTTTTTTTTCCAGGTGCCAATGCCTTCTTACCTTATTGCGCTTGTGGCGGGAGTTCTAGAGAGCAGGTAGTTTCTCTCATCTTCCTTCTTGGCTTTAGAGATCCTGATATAAAGGAATACTTGGTATAAAATCCCCATGACTGCAGGAATAGACTTCATCTGTGTACGAGCAGCTAGTCCTATATAATATTATCTGACCGCTGGAATTTGAATGGACATGTTCTTAAAGAGCCACCACAAACGTTCTTAACCTGCAGTTGTTTGACATTACTGTCTCATGTTAAATTTTAAATGGAAATATTGGTTGAAACCACTTGCATGTTTTCAGTCATTCTGTTTAGTGAATTGTCTAGCATTAGCGAGTTTGGGTGACGGGTATTGTACAAGTACATTGACACTCATAAGTTCACCAGAGTGAGTGGAATTAAACCTCCGTGGCACATTCACACCCATGATGAGTGAAAAGAGAAGTCTCCAGTCTCATTGCTGTTTGCAAGTTTAAATTGGTATTACAGATTATACCACATTTGAATAGGCAGCTGGAAAGAGTATACCTCGAGAGCAATAGATTTGACTTACAAGCACTAGACGGCTATGAAAATGTGTCTTCTGTATTGTACAGGGACATCGGGCCCAGGTCCAAAATTTGGTCAGAGAAGGAATATGTGGACCAGGCTGCATTTGAGTTCTCTGAAGTAAGTGTGACATGAGTTTTTGTGCCACGTCTAACCCATATAGAATTGATGGTTTGACAAGTCCTTTCTTTCTCTCTCTATCTCTCTGTGTGTGTGTGTGTGTGTGTGTGTGTGTGTGTGTGTGTGTGTGTGTGTGTGTGTGTGTGTGTGTGTGTGT
>JAQQZR010000004.1:8007836-8019125 GCA_030068235.1 Notoglanidium macrostoma
AAAGGTGCATCGACAAAGTATTGAGCAAAGGCTGTGAATACTTATGTACATGTGCTTTCTCAGTTTTTTATTTTTAAGAAATTTGCAAAAACCTCAAGTAAACTTTTTTCTTGTTGTCATTATGGGGTGTTGTGTGTAGAATTGTGAGGAAAAAATTTTTTTTTATCCATTTTGGAATAAGGCTGTAAACATGACAAAATGTGGAAAAAGTGATGCGCTGTGAATATTTTCCGGATGCACTGTATAGTGAGATTGTTTTGTACAATTTCTAATACTAGCAAGACTAAAATGTATTAAAGTGGCCAGGAGGGGGAGACAATACATCACATTATCCTCAGCAGAGACCATCTGCAGTGTTTTCTCATCCAGTACATTGATATTTGGACACTCCTAGATTATCAAGTACAACTCCATGCCAATGTTTACTGCATTTTCACATATTTATTTGTAGACCTAAAACTCTACTTAAAAATAAATCATAATAAAACATACTATATGGCCAAAAGTATGTAGTAGTATGTGGTATGTATGTATGTAGTATGATGGCTTTTTGCTTGCTGAACATCCCATTCCAGGCTATCTATTCCCACTTTGTTGTTGCAGTAATCTCTTCCACTCCAACATTGGCAAACCATGTGTCCATGGAGCTTGCTTTGTGCACAGTGGCATTGTCATGCGGGAAAATGATTTGGCCCTTTAGTTCCAGAGCAAGAAAACACGAAGACTTTGTTGCAACAGTTCCATATAGATCCACATACAGATACGATGGTCAAGTGTTGACATACTTTTAGCCATTCATTTCTTGTTTGTCAACTAAACTCACGGTCCAATCAGTGAAGAGTTCTCTGTAAAATATAACATCAATAGCAAAGTTAAGTGACTCTCATAGCTGCCTTCCATACTGACACACTGATACAATTATCAGCTTTGTAGGTTGTTTGTACTTCATTGCAGTTGCCACTAGAGGGAGACATTAACTCACAGAAGGTTTTGTCAGATTAAATATTAACTCCTTCATCTCAAGTAACCATTTTATCCTGGTCAGGGTTATGGTGGATCTTGAGAACCCTGGGCTTTGGGGGGAAAACACACTGGATGTGTATTGTTGGATGTGTTCATGCTTCTCATCTCTGGGCCTGAACTAACCCTACATATTTTGTGTTCCCTGCTCTAATTCACCTGAGCTCACCAATGTAAGTAGCTAATTATGTTATTAATTAGACCTTTCAGATAAACCACAATGACAATTAATGAAATGAAAATTAATAGCTGCATAGGGGACAGTAGGAGTAAAAAAATATATAGGAAATAGTTACTTAATGAAATCACAAAAGGCCACAATATTAAGGAAATTTAAATATTTCCTGCGTTCCCTCACAATTTAACAATGTCGTGTACTTTTAAAAAAACAATACCTATGTGAAGAGTATAGATAATTGAAAGTATATGAATACAGCTGAAGACAGTACAGACAAACTTGACATTTTGCCAAAGTTAAACAAGTCTGGTGTGAAATGTTACATCACACCAGACAGACCGGTCACGGAAAAATAAATTTCAATAACCACATGACACATTTCTGTCCATTCACACTGAACATGATGCAAGTACAATCAAGATCACAACAGCTAAGTTGTGAAGGCCATGAGAGTGGGAGTGTTAATGTGGGGCATTGTATATTTTTGTTTTCATGTCATTGCCAACAGACAAATGAAACATTGTAATATTTTTCAGTTTTCCATAAAAAGAGAATTATTCCACAATGATGGAGACTTCACTTTTCACAATTTCTTGGCTGGTAAATGTAATGAAAAATCATGTGGACTGGCACAGAAATGCACTCTTATATATTATGACTATTATGTCTCCGTTAACACTTTCTTTCCAAGTCAGATAATCTGCTTGACTTTTAGAACTTTTAGACAAACTAGCGCGACCAACATCACCAAACACCAAACTCTAAATGCTCCATTTTTGTATTTTAGATACCATGTCTGTGGAGCATTATACTCTTCATCACTACTTGAGTGAAATACACTGATTTCAGTGTGCTAAAAGATAAGTATATAAGGATCAACAGTGGACATTTACAATACAGCAAGAAATTCTGAACTGTGAAACAAAGCCTACAGAGCCCCCCACACAAAAAAGGAAGCATATCTTTTTTGTCAAAGTTAGAAAAACCTCTCAGACCATAAACTGCACCATTCGATATTCTGAGAGCGAAGATTTTTTTTTTTCAAACAAGAGGGAAAAAAGTTATCTGAGTGATTTGCGCTCTCACACAATGGCTGTGGTTGAAGTTGCGCCTCCTCTGATCTTCTCGCAGCTGGACTCCTGCCTTCCACCCTGTCTCCTCTGATCTTCTCACAGTCATCCGAGAGGCTTTTGCCAGCCTGCGAGCTGTCAAAGTATCCACGGAATCAAACGCCACCCCATGCTCTCTTATGATCAAAGACACACAGGTAAGAAGACACAGAGCCACATACAATTGCCATCTCAAAGAATGAGCCATTTCCCCCCTTCCCTCACAACTACTCTGCCACAGTGCCAGGAAATGGAGCACATCGATCAGAATAAAGCAAAGCGATCAGGTTTTGAAGATGTGACGGGAAGTTTGTCCTCTCAGAAACTTTTGGACAAAGAGAGAGCTAAGATAGAGGTGAAGGTGATGTTTAAACACTGGTGATGCTTTCATTTAATCTGATTATTAGTGTATCATCATGAGACATGTTTTTTGGTGTCTGAGACCTGTTTTTGACTCACCCACATTGTCATCTGTAGTAGAAGTAGTAAGTCTTGCTTATTGGAAATGTAATACATTCATGACGATTTCAAAATGGATGAGTGGCGAAACATCTTTATGAAGTCCAGGTCACCTCCTAGGAGGAGACATTTATCATAGCCTGGATGACTGGAACTCTTCAGACTTGTAATCAGTGATGGCCATATGATGGCCATAATACATTTCCTTCTATGGGCTGAATCACAAGCAGTGGTGCAATTATCTGAGCTTTACCTTCTATTGTTGTTCTCCTTCCTTCAGCTTTCACATTCCGTCAAATTACGAAAGACATGAAAAATATTAACAGTGCTTGGATGAGCAATGGGAAAACACCGATAATACCACTGCCCAGCAGGACTTTAAATGTTTCATGGAAATAAAACAAGAAGAACTGAGATTGTCGAAACATCAAATGGTCAGTGGATTACTCACTGACCTAAATATATCAGAACAGGTGACCTTTCCAATCCATCTGCCGTCCTTTATTCACTTTGTTTACATTGTTTTTACAGACATTTAAAAAAAATAGGTCTTATAGCCCTTTAAACTTTGATGACTCATAGAAACACATGCTCAGCCTACACAAGCATAGGGAAGTTTGGCTGTGGCCTCTATCACAGCCACATGTAACACTGTCAAGATATGAGAGAAAAAAATCAACTTGAGCCTAGCTATTAAGCATGTTCTAGGAAAATAATAAATTACAGGTTGGTGTTGTACACTCTGATGAGAATTACTGCTAGTAGAGGAGATGCCATAAGTTGGTTATTCTCCACTAACAGCACATCACTAAGTGTTTTATTCCACTTATACCAAAGGTTTTTTGGCAACATTAACCATTTTTATGTATTAAAGTACAAAGCAAGGTACTTTTTATCTGTTCATTCCTTATACTGAGGAATATCCACATAACAAGGTAGCTCCTGTTGCCACTCATGTTAGGACAGCTAGAGTCAGTCGTTTCCTCACCAGCCTCTTTTTTTTTTCTCTCTTGAAGTTAATACAAGAAAAATTCAGCTTGTCCAATTACAGGGAAACTACAAAACCTCTATCCTGAAGACTTTGCTATTTTGGAAAATTTAAAGTTACAATTTTATCTCAGAGTATTACAAAGTGCTGTGAACGTTCCTCTCAAAACACTGAATAAGCAGTATGATCCATTTTAGTCCCTTGTAAGTTGTTAGTATGGAAATGATAATGTATTAACACAAGCACTTTTCCACCTCACTTTATTCCACTTTTTCTGTGCTCTCTTTTCATCTCTTTTCTCCTCAGCTCTCTTCATCTCCCCTTCCCTCTGTTCATCTCTCACCTTAAATCGTAATTTTTTCCTTCTCTCATTATAATTTCTTTTCTGCACTCTCCTGAACTCGCATCTACAGTTTCTTCTTGTCCTAATATTTCTCTTCTAACTGCCCACTCCCTTTATCTCTCCCTTCACCTCCTATTTTCATCTCTTCATGTTTCTTCTCTTCTCTTATTTCTCTGCTTATCTCATCTTTTCCTCACCTTCTGTCTTCCGCACTGTCCTTAACTCTCATCTTAACGCTCACTTTTTCTTACATTTTTTATTTCTCCTCCCAATATCTCTCCTTTCCCCATCTCACCTTCTCTCTGCATTTCCACTCTTTGTCTCTTTCTCTCCTCTCCTTTCCTTTCATATCTCCTCCCCTCAGCATTCCTCTCCTGTTTTTATCACTTCTCTTCTCTTCTTCCTTTCCTTTCTCATTAGAAGGCTTGAGTTATGATTACTTTCTCAGCACAGCCTCTCTATGAGCAGATTGCAGAGTGAAGAGATTAATGAAGTGCTTTTGAATCTCCATTCGAGAGGGCCGCAGTGGAGTTGAGCTTGATTTTTAGGGTGGCTGTTTGTTTCTCTGGTGATTCCTGATTATCTGTTAGGGCCAAGTGGCTATCCAGCCTTCTCTATATGTCTATGATAACAGAGCATCGTGAATAAACACATCTATTTGGCACTGAATAAAAAATCAACCGCTGATCTTTTTTCTGCTCACACTGGAGGAATGGATCATTATCGTTATTATGCAGATGAAGTTAAGAGCACGGTAGCCTGCAGACCTCAGCATTTTAATCTAAACCTTGTGTCCTGAAGAATTCTCCAGTGAGACGTGTTCCAGTAGTCCTCATCGACATAATCTCTTGTTGTTTTCAGATGAAGGGGTCTATATTAAACACACACTTCCTAGTTCATGCTCTAAATAATGTACATGTTTATGCTGTATTTCCATTTAATACCTATTTACATTAGTGAAATCTATAGTAGCTGCTGTTAACAAGTCAGTTAATGATGTTAAAAAAACCTGAAGAACATTCTTATTTATCAGTAACATTACATTCGGAATTTCTTTGAATTTTGGCAATACTACTATATTTTAAATATAGTAAATTAACTATATTTTATATATATTTTAAAGACATTTAATTGTGTTGTGCAATACAAAAACAATGATAAGTCACTTTTTATGGTTTAAATTTGGACTGACCCATGTAGGAGATGCTGGCGTAGAAACTTCCCTTTGCACTCGGTTCCATAGCCTGAAAAGAGGAAACAGATAAAGCTTTATATCCGACTATGTCTTAGTGGCTAATACTAAAACATCTGGAAAGACCAGTGTCTCACTCAAAGGAGAAGACGCTATTGTTCAGACCTACTGTCACAGACAGGTAAGAACACTTTCATCACTCAAATCAGGCAAGCTACAGAGGAACTGCATCATGATTTTCTTCTCAATTTTAGCAACACAAGACTATCACAGCCAGTGAGTTGTTCAAACAATACAGGTAGAGGAACTGGACAGTGCTATGTGACTGCTATTCAATCAAATTACCTACTAATTACTATGAATATTAAGTTTCCCATTTAAGTAGAATAACTGAATCATCCATTTCAGGAAATAAAAAAAATAGACATCAGTTTTTTTCAATAATACAAGTTATTTGTATCTATATTTTTTTCATTCTTGAACGCAATATAATAGGCATGCTGTCCTGGTAACATGACTGTGATGTAACTGAAAATGACTGATGTAATAACCACATCCAATTAACATTCCTATGCCTTATTCATAATGCATACAAATGATTCAGTGCAAGAATTTAAATAACTAATTACATTTTACATTTCAGAAGGCTTATAAACTCTTTGGTGTTTAATATATATATATATTTACTAAATACCAAATTTAGTATAAATGAAGAGAAAATAGGAATACATAATAATATTAAAGAAATAAAAATCTTGTCATTTCACGCATGTCTGAAATTCACAAACACAATAAAATCTGACTTAATATCACTGGCACATCAGACTACTGATAGATTGAACAACTTAGTATAAAAATTATACAACTTATGTAACAGCCAACAGCCATTTGTTACTGCAATTCTGTGAAAATCTCAGTGTATTAGCTATATTTATATGTTGTAATATATTTAATATTAAGATAAAAAAAATAAATGCTAACACTTTATATTAAAGTTCCCTTAACAGACATTATTTCTGCCTCAGCATTAATACATTGCATGTAACATTAAAGGTAACTAATATTTGCATTAATTGATTTAAAAAACAAAAAAGCAACGCTTGAATTAAGCATTAATCTTCATCCCATCAATGAATAAAATTAAACTAACAAAACATGTTCATCAACATGTCTGTGGTTGTTAACTGGAAAAATCTTCATTCACAAAACAACTTCTGATATTTACATCAACGTTCGAGAAGAAGGTTCAGTACATTATTACGTTATCCGATGTATTTCTAGCCGTGGATTGATTAAACAGCCGAAACTGATGTATTTATTTAATAATCAAATAAACTTCGTTATTTTATATTATTTATATTACTTACTGTGTATTAATGCTGAAGTTCATCTAATATAATAATTAATGTAAGTTAATGAAACTTACTTTATCCATTTTTAATTATGATATATTTATCAATACTGTGTTATAAAAAGCTCTAATATAATATATAACATTAAAATGCATGACACAAGCATACATTTATAATAAATATAAATAATGACACCAGAAGATACATAATAATAAAAAAAATCAAATTTCTATGCTCGATTTTGTTGAGTGAAACCTGGTTTGGATTATAGCATATTTTATGGTTAGTGTGCCCACATGCATTTCTGGTTCTGAGATTGTTTTTGTGTGTGTGGAACCACAGAATGACACAGCAAAGAGAAGTTTCCAATAAAGGATGCTTCCTCTTTTAGGTGTCATCCGATATTTTGCTTGAAACCCATATGTTCAGGAAACCCATCGTGCTAATCATGGGGTTTTGCATCCATGGAGGGCTGTTTGGAGGATGTGTGCTATTTTGCACTCGTTGCGTGAGAAGGTGTACAAACATTGGAATTGTGTCGCATTTAGTCTGATTGCATAAATATGTGTTACAGTCACACGTTGGTCATGACTTTGCAAAAAACCAAAACCAAAAACCAAAACCAGTCTATTTGTACAACGTGACTATAACATTACAATGCTATAAGGATATAATGGACAGTACCGGGCACTTAGGATAAGATATGATAATGAATCCAAGACACAGAGTTAAAATAAACATTTAATAAAAGCAGAAGTTATGTTTTCTCGGCATGCGAATCAAGTTGGAATAGTGCTGAGTTTTATTAGAAACCACAGCCACGTGAGTGACGGAGACTGACTGAAAAAGCCATATTACATACATGTTACTGTAAACAAGAATTAGAAAATTCAGGGGAATGATACAGAAATAAGTATGGAAGACATAAGGAGTGAGTGAACAACTTAAAGATGATAAAAGTTTTCAGTTTGAAGGTGATGCTGAACGTTTTATCAGAGGCAGGAGTCAGTAACCAGAATATAGGCTGAGCCCTGCTTTATGTTAACATCAGAGTAAGCATTAGATAAAACTGTAAATAATAGAAAAATTGTTCTACTCCAGTGTTGGCAAACCATGTCTTCATGGACCTCACTTTGTGCACAGGGGCACTGTCATTATTGTGCCCATTTATAATGCTATTATTATTATTATTATTATTATTGTTGTTGTTAGTAGTAGTAATATTAGAGGAGATAAAAAGAATGAGTTATACAGTATATGGACAGGGAGATTTTTGGATGAAGAATACTTGGTGTTACTGGTGTAGTGTGCAGTACAGAAGGGTTGAGTGGAGAGCTGAAGCATGAGCTGTGTGCACTGGAGCAGAAGTATGCTTGTCTGTGTAGGAGGACATGAAGCATATGTTGCGTGCTGTGTGGCGTTACAAAAAATCAGCATTGATTCACACTTTCTTGGATGTGTCATTGCACAATTTCCTCCAATCCTCCCTTTCCTTCTGAAAAGTCACACTCAAACCACCACTTCTCCTCAATGCTATTATGGCAGCCTACATTGCTGGCATCTTGCTCAACACAACTGAATCAGATCTTAAAGCGTTTGATAATTAGCTGATGAGCTGAAGCAGACACTACTCCCCTTATACATTCAGTTTGCATATACATGTGAGTTTTTGTGCTCTCGCTTTGTTACACGGGGGATATTAATAATTTAAAATCATAAAAAACTAGAGAATAGACCTGAGAGGCAGAACACCCTTTAAAATAAGTGTTTAGAATTCAGTGACCTCTTGTGGTAGGATGAGGTACAGCACTTAAACTTCTGCAAGGCCGACATTAAGTCAGAAAACATGCACTTCATCCAGCCCAGCTAAGTTCACAAAGGCCATGGGCTGGAAATCTCAGCAATTGCACTCAGACTTCCTATTGCTTAATAACAGAGGGGGATGTGTGAATTGCCTCATTGACAGTGTCCGGCTTTGGCGTACTGGTGCACTTGTGTGGAGTGCTATCCCAGTGACGTGCTGATGAAGGAGCTCTTCATGCGCTCCAGCCCCCAAGTGATGGCTTAAGAGAGGCTCAGTGGACATGTCCCGCTCTCTGGGCCGTCTTGCCACACACAGAGTTCAGCCACAAGTGAGGCTCGGTTCACTTCGTCCAATCAGTGGCAGCGACAGGGTTCAGCACAAGGTGAGGCGCTGCTCACCCTTGACCAATCAGAAATGACATTGAAAGGGTTGTCTGTTTGCTATTCGCTGCTCTCAGCAGGCAAGTGGACATGCTCTGTCCTATTTTCTGCCGATGAGAAGCGATTCAAGAGGGGCACTAGCTTGACTCACTCTCACACACACAAATACACACACACATACACACACATACAGAGAGCACTCTGTCAATGCACATCGAACTGAGCCGGTCAACAATCCTGAGCTTTTTCAGCACTGGTGGCAATACAGACAGCAACAATTTCCTCATCTTTATTATAGTTGGTTAGTATTTTAAAATAAGTTTCAAAGTGTTTCAGTTACAAATACAGCATTTTTAATAATTCCTGTCTCTTACATTCAGCTAGTTAGGAATACTCCTGATCCGTAATAGAGTGCACATCAGTAGGACACTACATTGCTATACGATGGCACATAGAAAATGCAAATCAGAAAAGAATCACATTATTTTATAGTACAAATCATGAAGTGTGTGCATTCACCTGGGCTGTCGGAATTGTGTCGGAAATTGTACTGTCAGAAATAATATTTGAATAAATAAAAACAAAAAAAGAGGCCATGTTTGACTTTTATTTGCTTAAACAAAGTGTACCTGCGAAATAATTTAGCTAAATAACAACTGATGTAGTAGAAGCTGAATCAGAATGATACTGTATGCCATTTCAGGCATTTCTAAGCCTGAATAAGTATTTATTAATTTTGTAACTTTTAAAAAATAATAATTTTGTAACTGAATCAAATGAAAATGTAAGTAGAATGCAGGCATATACTGGAATCACTTTAGTTGAATCTCAAGTCTTCGACTGGTTAAGTACTGCAGTGAGAAAACAGGAAGTCATTCGGGATTCAACTGTGTCTTTTACGTTTCTTGAAAACATTCCTTATTCCAATAGACAGATGATGAGTAGAACATGGTGAATTTATTTATTTCTGAGATTTCTTACTTACATCATACAGAAATAAGAACAGAAATATTGCTGTTGGATTGTGTAAGAAATGTAAGAAATGACTGTGGGCAAGTCTTTGGGATTTTCCCTTTCTGGGTAGTATAACATTAAAGGTAATATTTGAATGTTTTCTACAACTTAATAATTTTAATTAATTAAAATTTGAACAACAATCACAACTCTAATAGTATTAATGATGATGTGCAATCACTCAAAAATGACAATAAATATATGAAAATTAGTGTGAATAAATAAAAATATAATTAACAATATATCTATAATTGGATTTAAAATAGTTAACAAGCTGCTTTCCTACAGTTGTCTGGAACATTTTACTAGAGTTTAGGCACATTTTAAGAAAAGCATCTTCCATCGGATTCTCTGGATTAATTATTGCCTCCCCTTAGCTAAATAAAATGCTCGGAGTGGGCTGTACTACTTCAGGAGATCAACAACATATTTAAATCATTCAAAACTTCAATTAACAGGAAGCCAGGGCACCTTGAATAAATCTGCGTTAATATGCTCTGATTTTCTTTTCCTGGTAAGCAGGTGGACTGCTGCACTGGCGGTTAGCCAGCCAGCACACTTAACAGATGACATTAACCATTTTTATACACGTTACTTACATGGGAATCAATGATAAAGCAGCATCTATGGTTACACCTAGGTCCTTATATGAACAGGCCCTCCATGTATATCCCTCAGCTCAGTGACTGAAAGGTCAAACAAAAGCAGCCAGTGCAGCTCTGTTCAGAGCTTTGAGGGGCAAAAAGCAAAGGAGTACTGGTGAAAAGAGCAAATAAATGAGTGCTTCTATTTAAAAGGCTACAACAAAGCACTGTGAGTGCCTGACAGACAGGTGAGAGCCAGAGCGAGGCAGAGAGAATGATTGAGAGGACATGAGTGTGGTGTGTTTTGGCCAGGCCTGATGAGAGGAAAGAGCTAAGCTGAAAGGCCAGTGGGGAAGGACTGCGGCATCACACAGAGCTGTTCCTGACGAAAGCCTTTTAATGAGGCCCTTGGGGAAAGAAGAGCTCATCAGACTATAACTCATCCTGAGAGACCACACTCTCTCTCTCGCTCACACACACACTGTGTCTCTGTTCCAACTCCAGTGTCAACCACATACACAAACACAAATGAACACACGTGTGCGCGCACACACACACACACACACACACACTCTTGTTTTTATGTCCTTGTGGGATCCCAATCATTTCTATTGGCATAACCCTAACCCTAACTATGATAGCCCTAATCCAGTGCTAACCTTAACCAAAACTAACCAAACAAAATACAAGACTTTTAGTTTTCTGATTGTATTCAAAGATTTTTGTAAAATAGAGTTGTTGAGTAAACAAAATTGAGTAACAATAATAGGTTTTTACCATATTGTGGGGACATAAACATGGTCCACACACACACACACACACACACACACACACACACACACACACACACACACACACACACACAC
>JAQQZR010000004.1:8019225-8033336 GCA_030068235.1 Notoglanidium macrostoma
ACACACACACACACACACACACACACACACACACACACACACACACACACACACACACACACACACACACAGCCATCCTATGTGCTACAGCCTTGTGACATGTACTACACTGCTGGTACTCAAAGCATCCTGAGGCTACTGCTCACATCATTGTTTCCTTTCTACAATCAATTACCTCTAGGCAGGTCTTTCAGTCATCTGGAGAGGTTTACTGCTCACAGGAAATCCTTACTAGGCACAAATTTCCTCATTTTGTCCCCTGCTTGAAGATCACTAAGTGATAGAATGTCCTTAACAATGATCAGTATACGAAAAACTGTAACTAAGCGAGCAAAAAAAAACAACAACAAAAAACACTCACACAAAGGAAAGGGTTTTAGAACAGGTTGCATTTGCACAAGCGTCTTGTTAAAATGAGGTCCAAATATAAGCTTTCACGGTTTCATCATTGTAAATAGCTTAAAATGTTTGACCTCTACCAACAAGTGTTGAATAAGAGAGAATAGGTGGCAGTGACAAAATCTATGTTTAGTGTCGTTATCATGTCAAGAGAGAGGCCTTGTTAGTTGATTACTCATACAAAATGCCTCCATTGTATATGAGGAATACAGTGCCTCTGGTTTATAAAAAACGCTTCCACTGAAACAGTGACCAACACTGGCCAAGTCATGTGCAGACAGGGACAATTGTCTCAAACAGCACTGGCTAAAGCAGACACTGTTCCTAGGAATGTAGAAGAACTCCTCCAAGCCATCATCAAATTTGACCAAAGTCTAGAATCAGCAATTATACAGCACAGGCAATCAGCAACGCTGGTGACAGAGGAAAAAAGAGAGGATAGACAAGACAAAAGTTAACAGTGATTGCACTGATGAAGCAAGGTGAGGAGAGAAAATGTGAAACTGCCAATTATCTCATGCATGAGGTAGAGGCAGATGTGAGCGTTCCTCATCTTTGGACAGCTTCTTGTCAGCCTATTAAGGAGCTCTCTCCTCTCTCTTTACTCCTCTCTGATCTTTCTGCGAGCACTGGAGCCCAAGGTCTAGCTCCTCAGATTGGATGAAACTGTTTCACTATCACATTGCACTCATAATGGAGAGACATTATAATGATGAGGAACGGGCAGCTGCAGCTCAGAGCCACAGAGCCCCATATCAACAGAAATGCTTGTCTGTAACTGGTTAAACATCCATATATGAAAGGATGGACGCTACATGACCCTGAATATAGCCCCTGTTGTTCAAACAAGTACTGTATAATTAGCAGATCATAAAACAGCCAATGAGTTATGGCAAGACCATTGCATTACCTCACACATTCCGTTATCAAGACCTATGGGGTTTGGAGAGGGTGTGATGTTCTGGTTCACTGTGGTCTGGCTTTTCCATTAGAAGAGAGCACACAATCGACTATGTTTTCTCTGTCTCTCAATTCCCTCTTATATTCATTAGCCCTTTCCCATTCTGGACAAGTGGTCTGGATCATACAAACACTATAAAGAGATATTTCAGTTAAGCCAATTATGAGGCCAGGCCACATAGCTGAATGGCATGGGCCCAGTCACGCAACTCTAACATAAAAAGGCCTGGAATGCCATCATAGTCTAATACTCCCAGGCAGACCTAGCCTGCTTACTCCCATAGAAGGTTTGACCAATCTTGTATGCTCCAGCAGACACTCCTGACCAATCCCACCTGCTCTTGAAAACGCTTAACTAATCCTGAATGCTCTCGCAGACACTTAACTAATCCCACCTGCTCTCGCAGATGGTCTTGACCAATCCCTCCTGCTCCTCAGACACACTTGACCAATCCTGTATACTCCTGTATTGTTCTTGACCAATCCCTCCTGCTCCTCAGACACTCTTGATAAATAATGTATGCTCACGAAGAGACTCGTGTATGCTCAAGAGACACCTGACCAATCCCGTCCACTCTCCTAGACACTCTTTACCAATCCCACTCACTCCCATAGAAAGTTTTGACAAATCCTGTACACTATCAGTTATTATTATTATTATTATTATTACTACTACTATTCACCATATTTTCTGATAAAATTGGTTGGTAAAAGTCTAAACAAATAAGTCATTTAAACCACAATGTCTCTGACCATAATAAAGTAGTTACTGATGATAAACGAATGCAAGCAGTAAATGTATCACACAGTGCCATGTGAACATGCTATGCTCATGTTAAAGAACATGTCCTTTTGCTGTCCTGCAAGCTTTGTATCTGACAGTCCACAAGAAAGAAAAACTGCCTGCTCCCATCAGGGTCTACTGAGGTACTGTGAAAATCCTAATCCTGGTGCACACCTCTAGCATAGTCCTCAGAGTAAATATTACATATTACAGAAGTACTGAATATCATGCACTTATAATATAATATAATATAAAAAGTAACAATATCACTTTTGTTTCCGGTAAGATAACTTCCCTATCGCTCTGAGCCTCAAGGCTGAAATTATTATATGGGAGGTAACACTGGACAGGAAGTCTGCGGCACGTATTAAGTCTGAGTTAGTATTAGTCTGGTGCTCTAATTATCCTCTGATTGGGTTTACTTATCAAGTGATTCTGTGTGACAGTCTAAAAAGAAAGCTTATTCGTAGCATGCTGTCTCTCATTTACTTTGCCACAAACCCAAAGAAAAGCAAAATACAGTAAATACACATTTCTAATGATGAATGGATACTTCTTCTGAACAGACAATTCAAAGCAACTGTACAATTTATTTTAATCGGTTTTGGATTTAGACATGTATCCAAGTTTAGTCATGTGCAAGTCACTCTTTTCCAAGTAGCACTAATTCGTGTATGAGTTTACATAACAGCACACAACGTTTTTGTCTACTTTTTTTTTTTTTTTCAGAAAACCAGACCTCCAGAATGTTCCAGGGCCACTCCAGTGTGCCTGTTTCTGTTATGAGGAGTGACGTAAATGCACAGTGGGATTCTGGCCCATGGTACTCGTCCTATAACTACTCCTCCACCTCTCAGCAAGGCACCTACCACCATGCCCAACCTCCATCCTGGAGCCAGTCCTACTCCAACTGGAAGGTACATTTAACTCCCTTCATGTTCCTGCTGTTAGATACATTCAGCCAAACACAGAAAATCCAAAATTAATTTAGCATCAGTTTATTTAAAACTACTATAATATTCAGAGATCTACATAACTCTTGAATAAACTCTTCATAACAGCTGACATAAAATTGCATAACTATATACAAGAGCTTCTCTAACAGGTATACAGTCTGTCCGTCAATGCAGACATCAGCATTAACACCAGAGTCAAGTGACAGATTTTTGTTCAACTTTGCGGATAACTTATGTTAAAATAAACAGTAACTTGTAATGGGATTAACACTGTTATTTTACCTGTGTCGTAGTAGTGTCCAGGCATAAGTTGTCATACAAATCTTATAAACAATAACTTTAGTAGAATTTTATAATGGTTATATTTCAGTGTCTTGACATTAGTATTCATAAAAGCATATAAATAGTAAAATTATGAGCCTAATAACACTGTTGCTATAACTATTTCATTACAGAGTCATGACAGACATTCACTAAAAAAAACTTATAAATAGTAAAATTATAAGTTTTTTTTTTATAAGTGAAATTTTCATTATGTTATTATGATCTTATATATATATATAAATACAGGTACAGACTTTACTTAAGAGGCAGAGGAAACATACATAACTCTGTTACAACACTCTTATGATGGTCACAGTTAAAAACTTCAGCAGGTTTCTACGTAGCTGTGAAGTGTTAAGTTCAGGAGACACTGCAGAGTGCACCATTGTTCAGTTTTTTCCAGAGTGGCCTGATTAGTAAATGAGCAAATGAGTGCATCACTTCAAGTGAGGGATATGCACTTATCCAATATGGTTGAGATGTGTGCTAAAGTGTGAAAGTATGGTTGTGAGTGTGTGTGAAAGTGAATGTGTAAGTGAGTAAAAGTGTGAAATAGAGAGGGTAAGAGACCATCTATACTTTGATGGAGCCAGGGGTCTATGTAAGCATGACTGGCAGATTTCAGTTTAAAAACATTTAAGTCTTATACTTCCTCTAGCTACTTCCTCTCTGGAAAATCCATTTCATACACTTATGTTTCTCATTCAACATTTCCAGATAATTTTCCCAAATTATATATATATATATATATATACATACAGACACACACAAAACGCAAGTCTTACCCTAAATAACTAAATAACAATATACAAGAACAAATGAACAATGTTACACATGAACTGGATGTCTTTATATTATATTATAATTATATTATTCATATTCATTATCTCTTCATATTTATAATTAGACTGTTAAGAAACATTCATTGTTATATAACTTCACATTCTCATAAATGGCATACTTACTGGAATTAAAAGTTACACATAGTTAAGGGTGGGCAGCAGTTTTTAAAATGCAAAAATGGATGACTGAATGTATGTGTGTATTTGTGACCTTTCACATAGGCACAAGCGAGAGACTGTGAAAGCTGAACCTTTTCTCTTGCCTGCTACTCTAGTACTTAAGCCCATAATGTGATTACAGATGAATGCAGATATCCGCAAACTGATGCAGAAACCACCCAAATAGCTCTTTGTGTAGTAGGAGACATTTTTAAGGAATTCGGCGGATTTTGTGGCAGCATTGTTTCAGCTATAAGTCCCTGCTAAGTGCTGACAGATTGGGTCAGTGTAATCATGCTATTTGGATATTATGGGTATGTGTGTGGGCATTTCCAAAATGTAGATCTAGAGCAAATGAACATGGTGTTTTTTTTTTTTTTTTTTTACTGTGGACTTTTTTTTTTTTTTTTACTTCCACTAAGAAGTGAAGACAAGAAAAAATATCCAACTTCCTGTTGCAGTTTTCCTTCTAAATTTTCAAGCAGAGAAAAAAGAGCTATATTCTTCTGAGAAGGAGGAAAAAAGCAGCAGTCAGTTTTGTTGGTCAACAGGGAGAGAGAGGTGTTGAAGTGGGTTGACTTGGACACATCAAAGTAGGCCAGAGTTTGGTCTGTTCCACAGGAAGTCTTTCATGTTTAAAGTCTATACGATAGACAGACAGACAGAGAGAGAGAGAGAGAGAGAGAGAGAGTACATGTGGATGAGAGCGTAGCACAACCTGTGTCTAGCAAGAGAAACTTGTCTTTCAAGGAGAAGGTATCCCCTGAGGCAGTCGTGCACAAGCATGCACACGTGTGCGCACATAGACACATGGAAACAGACAAAGACGGATCCACAGCCATGTATGTACAAGTGGGCCCCGCTGTGAGGCTGATGTTGGGTCGAGGCAGGTGGAGATGTGTAGTAGAGGGGGGAAAGGAAACGGGGCACAGAACTCCATCAGGGGGAGCGTGAGGAGGAGGAATGGCTCCTGGCTGCCTGAGCCACTAGGGTTGAGCTGTGATTGGAGACCACCCATCCCTCCTGGCAAACAGCCAACTGTGACTACTCATGTCATGCTGTGGCATACTGGGCTGCTGGTAAGGAGAGCAGAACAAGTAAGGAATCAAACATTTGGGGGTGGGCTTTTGTGGGAAAATAATCCATGACAGGGTGGTGTAATCCCATTTACCACCCCAGAGTTGAATATTTCTCTATAACAGTATGTCCCGAAGTGTGTTATTCCTCTTAAACCACAGCAATTGCACTTTTTAAATTTATGAATGAATGAGAGATGCTTTTAAACTGCTTACAATTACAGTTAATGTAATTGTAAAATATCAAACTCATAAACATTTTTACTTCTGTTAAAGTTAATAAGACAAACAGTTACAATGAAACCAGAAACTGTTACAAAGCGCCGACACTTGAGACTCCTTCCATAAATGTTAAATGATTATACTTTTTTTTGCCATTAATAACATTTTTTAAAGACCATTTATTATAAGCCTTAGATAACATATAAGAACAAGTGAATTATTATAAACCTTTCACTTGAATTATAGCCAGAACTACTGCCCAAGCTATTGTTACAGAAAATTAAACAACACCTTATGATCAATCAGAGTTAAGAATTAAGATTTAGAGTTAAGCGCTGTTTTATGAGTGTTAATGCACATTGAAACCAATCCTTATGCAGTTAAGATCACAAGGCAGTGGGAAAACACAGTTATATTATCATTATGGTGGTGGCATATGATGACATAAAACTACATGGGTTGGGGGTAATTTAAAAAAATCTTCCAGTATCAGGAAGAGTAAAGTCCAAATGTCAATGTTGTGTTTCGATGACAGAGTTGGTTGGGGAGAGATCAAACTGAATGTGAGCGATATGAAAATAATGAACACTGCACAGGAAAAATAGCTGAGTAGTTTTTCAAAATGTAGAGTAGTATGTAGTAGAGTTCAAAAGGTTTTCAAAAGAAAACTAGTTGCTTTTGCTCTAGTTTGAGTGTACAGAGTAAAATGTGTTAATAGCATGGAAGCAACATTGCAAAAAACTAAATATCTGTAAAATTGTATTAAATTTGAGTAGATTTTATTCTGGCAAATTTACTCAAATTTAAATTTTATTCTGGCAAATTTACAAATGTCAAAAAATACCCTGCAATTAATAAGCCACTTTCAAAATATATAAATTAACAAGGGTGCAAACAGAAAGAGGAAATACAACGGTAGTGAAACCGACTATGATGAAAGGCCGCATATTCATGCAGAAATCAGAGTTTCTCAGCAGTATGACACACATAACATGGGTTCAACTAAGCTTCTATATCTTTTATCAGACACTATTTATATTTGAGTGTTTCTCAAGTATTTCACCAAGATGACTGAAGGACATGAAAGACTGGCATGTTTCTGTTGCTTTATTAGTGAAGCAATACCATATTGTTTAATGCTTGTTGTTTAAACTTTGAACTATAAGAGTTACTTCCTGCTAATAGGATTAAGGCCCTTTATGTGCTCTGTACTTAAGTACTACGTGCACTGTGGATCAGAGCCTGACCTGCCCTGCATCACCCTATCTTTCCAGAGCTGAGAAAAAACAAGGAGGAATTTAAGACAAAACTTCAAATAATCCTACCGCTATGGCCATAGGAGGTTAGCACCATGTACAGAAAAGACAGAGAAGCTCATTCTGAAGTGCTGGACACAGATGTGTGTCAGGAAAGAGTCATAAGATATAGAGAAGGACTGTATGTGCACTATATGTGTTGTGACAATATCTTCAAAAATAACCAATTAAACACAAATTGAATAGCACACATCAGTGTAAAAAAAATTTGATTGGCATGTTATATGCTAGGATTTGTACTAGTTTTCTTTCCAGATTAGCAAAGTAAGCTAACTGTACTAGCTACGTACGCTCACTAGAGGCACCAGAAATTCTCTGTTACTTCCTGGCAAGATTTATTTGACCTCAGGTTTTGATACATATTTGATGAAACGTCATGTATTACAAGATAAGACGAAACAATGGTTTCCTCCATTTTTGTGTGTCAAACTGTAAATGGGAACTAACTGCAGATATTAAAGTTGTGAGGGGGAACTGAAGAAATGTTGGACCACATGTGTCAAAGATTGGTCTGAGAAATTCTTTGAGTCAGTCATTTGAATTTGTTCCTTTACCAAGTCATACTAAATTTGCATTTACCGAAATCTTGGCACTATGTTGGGTAGGTGTAAAATGAATGGATGGTCGCTTATCACTTTGTCACTTGCTAGTCGTAATGTAAGGCTTTTGCACAGTATTCCCACATCAGTACTTGCTTTTTGGTTGAGTGCAGGCATCAGAAGACCAGTGTGGCTAGCTGGAGATTAACACCTATTTAAGAGAAAGTACATGAACTGTGACTGGCACTGTCCCACACAGGGAGTAAGATATTTCACCACATCCTGCACCCAGAGGACCATCACAGCACCAGCATGGTTTCCCCAGTGTAACCAGCAAGCTCCTGCTCTACTCTCCCCACCCTGGCATCGGTGGATCCTGCTAATGAGCCTACATACTCTCCTTTATGAGATTAATGCAGTACATGTAGCAGGTGTCTGCCAAAATTCCAGCCCTATTTAAACCTCCCAGCCCATACCAGCCCTGTAATCCTATTAGCGCTAATTGAGTGAAGTCGGCAGTCTTTTTCAGTTTAACCAAGTTCAGCCACTAATAGGATTCAAAAAGAAAAAGGCCCAATGCATGGAATATGTGGGGTTTTAGTAGGGAGACAAGGGCATCTCTATGTCCAAGGGTTCCTGAGGGGGTAAACAAGCCAAAGATGCTGAAAGCGATGCATTAAGGCCATGTTTACTGTTTTTCTCTCTCTCTCTCTCTCTCTCTCGCTCTCGCTCTCACAAAAACACATACTATGATAATTGTATGCCTTATGTATCCAGTACTTTTTTAGTGTTTATGACAGTGTGAGATCGTTCTTTCTGACAGTCAATTTTGCAAAACATACTGTAGATGATACTTAAAATAAACCCACTTTGTCACATGTCTCTATTCCACCGTCGTATCTTTCCATGTGACATCATCCTGTGCAACCGTGTAGTCCCTGATCCGTTTGATATGGTGTGTTTCCAGTCAGGAATGTTTGATTAGGCCATGCTCTGACATGGTTCCTCAAACAGCTGTTCGTTGAAAAAGGAAAGAGCACTTTTGAGGTGAAGGATGTTCTTGTCAATATAATTATCCAGAAAGATTCATTTTGATATGTCTATTTTGTCTAATAAATGATATGTCCTGTTTGTGATGAGAGAGGGGGAGGGATGATTCCCCAGCCTGGGAGCCCTGCCGCCGTGATTGCTGCTAAAGAGAAAATAAGCATTCATACAGGGACCAGATCATTTGCTTAGCAACATATAATGGTTGTTTTTCTTTAAATTAGCTGGCTGCTTCTAAAAGCATCTAAGATCCTACAGTTTTAAACAGCCTCCCACACAAATAATAAGTCATTATTGAGTTAATCATAATCCTTAAATCCTTATCCAGAAAAGAACCACTCTGAATTATGTACTATGAAAACGCATAATTTCTTAGGTGTGCAGTGACTATTGTTTTGCAACATCATTCATCCCTTAACACCAGGTTATGTGAAGCATAGCTAGATGGTCCATGATTTTCTAATTTTGTTTAAGTTGTGGAAACCTCAACCATTATCAAAGTTAATATGCCTGAATCTCACCCGGAATCTAATGACAATTGAAATAAAAATGTGTTGTATGGGATCCTTAACATTCATATAGTAACTGTTCATTATTTAGAATTAACAGATAATGTTCTAAAACAGATTCAAATACAGATAAGAATAAGAGGCAAACAATTATTATTATTATTATTATTTTTTTTTTTATATATAGAAAGCTTGTCAGATATGTTCATAGAGCATTTGGTTGAAGCTAAATGTGTGTATCAGGACTGAGATCCCACTGGACAAAACAAAACAGTCATACAAGTGTGAGTTTTTAATTAATGCTTGATAAATGAAAAGGACAAAGAAAGATCAAGTTCGTAAACATGAACATATAGCATTCACTCATTCACAGCAATATAAATTAGGTGGCTCAGTGATTCAGGTGGTTATTTACTGGCCAGAAGGTCGGGGGTTTAATCTTCAGGGGCCCTTGAGCAAGGCCCTTAACCCTCTCTACTCCAGGAGCACCACATTGTGGCTTATCCTGTGCTCTAACCGCACCTTCCTAAGAAGCTGGAATATGTGAAGAAAAGAACTTCAGTGTGCCGTAATGTGACAAATAAAGGCTGCTTCTTCTTAAATTAGGCTACTACCCTTTTTATATTTTGGAAATAGGACCAGGGAAATTTGTTACAATATATCAAAGCCATATAACAAGCAATAATAAGTGTATGAGATGCATTATGGACTCTAGTGAAACTCTGTGTTGTTTCCTCGGTGTTAATAGAAAAGAAAGTCTTCTACAGATATGTGGCACACTAAACAGAAACAGATACAGATTGTGGCACTGTATTACGCATCGATTACATGTACAACATTTGGGACAATATTAAATTTGACCAGGGTCAAAGCCCTTACTACAGTGGGAAGCTGATTTGTCTCTAAACCAGCAGCTACGTTTGCTAGATATACTCACATATATTTTGATCACTTCAGTGCCACTGTTTATTGTATATTGGTCTGTAAGTGGAGCACACACACACACACACACACACACACACACACACACACACACACACACACATACACACACACACACACAAGCACCAAAACATATCAAGGGAAGTATCCCAGTGTGACGCAATTGGGTTTTCCAGCTATAATTATGGTAACGTGTTACTGATTGCACACATACAGTATTACTGGCTCACACTGTGAAAATGCCCTGTGGTGCATACTTGTGTATCCTGGGAAAAAGGTGACAGTGACACAGTAAATTTATTAGAGTAAAATAAAAAAAACTCTATTCAAATAACATTTGGTCCCTCTCTCAAAAAAGGTTTCTGTAATTTTGCTCCCACTCTACTAACACGTTTTACTCTGTACACTCAAAATAGAACAAAAACAACTATCTTTGAGGAAAACATTTTAAACTCTGGAAGTACTATTTAGCCATTTTTCCTGTGCAGATGAAAGGATGAGAAAGGACAACTGGTAAGAAACACCTGAATGAGAATAAATACATGCTATTCATTGATTTCTTGCAATGACTACGAAGTAATAAAGGCAGAACCATCCCAGGATTGGCTTAAACCTCCTGAAAATGTTTTATGGTAATTGAAAAAACCCTTTAACCCCTTAAACCACCTGATTATTATTCAGTTCTTCACCTTAAATAATATTATTCTGTAACTACTATAAATTATTGAGTGAACACTAAATGGTTTGTAATTCAGAAAGGGAGCGATGTAAGTCTAGGTCTTGAGAGGTTAAAGGAAGGTTTGAAACCCACAAAAGAGCAGCTTTCTAAACTGGCTAACGATGAGAAGGTTATGCCCTGGGATACACTGGCATTCCTATTCCTGCATCATTCCCTGTGCTCCAGGGATCCAGATCCACCATGAACCAGACCAGGTTAACGCTCTTACTGATGAATAGATGAATGAATGAATGACATTTCATCTTCACTTGGTTGACATATCTCATTCACGTGACAAGGGAATAAATACTTTTACTATTTCATCTGAAACCTTATGGCTATAATGTACCACTGTTCCTCTGCCAAGAATATTATCAGTATGTTGACAGTGTTAGCATCTCAATTTCCCTTGGAGATCAATAATGTCATCTCTACATCTCATTTGAGAACCCTTTAAGAATTCCCCTGTTTCTTATAGTTTGATACCTAATCAGTAGGTCTGCTATAGTGTGGTCCTCTGGGACACTAAGAAATGACACACCCAACATATTATTACTGTTTCTTATGACAGCTCCTCTCTGATACACATCAACCCCCTCAATCACTTCAGGACCCCTAACGTTACTCTCCACTGGGGAGATTATGAAGTGTAAAGGAAGAGCAAAATAATCAGAATGAACAAGAGAGAGAAATGGAGGGAAATCAAAGAGTTGGATTAATTGGCATAACGCAAGGTGGCTGAGCACAGCAAGAGAGAGCGCTAGTACTGGGAGAATCCAAGCTATCCTCAAAGTTAGACCATTTGCACAATTAGGCAACTCACCTCTGACCCCAAGTAGAATAATTAATAAATAACAGAGAGGATAAAGACAAAAGGCGCAGAGTAGTTGGGGTGAGCGAAAGCGAGTTATACATCAAAGAATGCCAGTAATTGGCCCTGCGGTTTTCATTCCTCGCCCTATTTCTTTCAATTCATTGACTCAAAATAATGGGTTCAGGTCCATTATCAACAGATCGTAAGCTGAGCAGTGCAAAACTTCAACTGGGCTGTGCATGTGTGCGAGGATGCGTGTAGTGTGTGTGTGTGTAGTCCTGATGGTTGACTGATACTCATAGACTTGCCAACAGGCTGGAAGGGAAAAGTTGTGAGCGATATTGAGGTCCCAAAGAAGAGGCTGAGATTGTCAGTTGTTTGGCACAATTTGTTAACCTGTCTCATCATCATGCTGGAATATAGCTGGTATGGCCAGGTAAGTCTGCCTGGTCTTTAAAAGTAACTATGTCGTTGATCAACTATATATTGATTTCCATTCTGACAGAATGTATCATGATTATCATGATATTGTTCCAAGCATTTATAGGTTATGATAAATAAATTGCGAGAAGTGAAACTATATACGTATATATTGCTTCTACTTTTTTGAAAGTCGTCACCACTGACAAACTTGAAATTAAATATATTTGTTTATAAAAGGTAGAAATGTTATCTACAATGATGTTTTTTTACTACAAGAAAGTTTTTAGAAGTATTAATAACAGTAACTTAATGAGAAATTGCTAATTGTGTAATTCAATCCCAGAATCACTTATGACTTACAACCAATGCGATGGGCCACATAAATGAAATGAAAATAATATTATTAATCATAATAAGGAGTAATACAATATGACTGAGTGTAAGATCATTTTTACTGGCACTGAATCCCAGGAACAACACTAAAGTGTTAAAAAGTGTGTTTTTATATTTGATTAAAGCTTTAAGACTTCTCCATTTAAACATTTCACTTAAACACTTTAAACAATACAAGAAAACTACAGAATACAAGGTAGCATCTAACTGTAGCATTTACCCTGTTCCAACTGCTGAAAGTTATTAGATGGGCTACTATTGGTAAGTAATTAGTATTAAGTATTAAGATGGTCAGTTCTATTGTGACATGAGAAGTGCATACTGTACAAGACCATTATAGATGAATCAAGTTTCGGAACTTGTTCTTATAAAAGAGTGCACATTTGTGCATACACAACATTGTGTATGGGTGTGTGTACATGGTGCATTTCCTCCTTGGGGACACTATCAGTCATTCACCTCCTCCATTCTCAGGGAAAGTCTGCGAATGGCTCTGATGTCAAAGAGCACAATTCAGAACATGGCCCACTGCATCACGTGCAATTAGCCATGCTCATTCAGGCAATTCTACCTCTCCATGCTTAATTCAGTTACTGGAACCTGAGTGATGAAGCTTATCGCACGTGATGAGGCCGAGATTTAGCAGACAGGCCGACCTCACAATCCAGCCTTGATCTCACACAACTTCAGAAATGTTCCAAACCTGGGAGTCATGTCAGGTAACTAATAGCCTAACGTGTCTGAAGTTTGGCTTTTGGTCTGAGCTGCATCCTGTGGGGATGAAAAGAGAGGTGTCACGCCATGTTAGCCTCACACGGGAGCAAAGCTCCGAGGAAACTTTACAGAGATAGTCTGTCAGGAATGTGGGATTTCCTCCAACTGATTGACTTATCAATGTGATCCTGATATATGGAGTTGAAAAAAAAGTGGAACACAGTGTAAGAAACTGAAAATCGCCTCAAAATAAACCTGGGAATTCAAATTTGAGCATGTTTAAAGCAAAAGGAAGTACAGAGAGTAGGTTTTCGACCTGCCATGCCTTTGGAAAGAGTCTTTGGACATCTTTTCCTCTACTGTCTCTGCATAATTAATTCCCCCACAGAGTGTGGTGTTTGTATCTGATATGCTCCAAATTTAGAGAATATTTCCAGTGTGATAGGTGTGAGGCCAGGAACAACACACCTTTGAATGCAACTCAGTCCTAGTTGATTAATCGATTTAGGAAAAGGGAGGCAGGTTGAAACATAAAGTAGTATTTTAATATCAGATTCAATTAGCAAGAATCATCTTTCAATTTCAAAAGCACACTGGACAATTAATAGGTCTTTAAAATAACTCTACAAACATTACGAACAGCTTGAAAAGTGATTTAACTGATGCTAGGTTTTTAGCCTTAGATAAAAATATCGCATAATAGCAAGTTGAGAATTGGGCAAAGTGTAGAGTTTAAGAAGAAGAAGAAACCAAGACGTAGTGTCAGGACAGAACAGTGCATAAACACATCACACATCTGTAAACACATCTGTTTTGTGTGTCTGTGTGTAGAGATTTAAGTTCAATGTAAATGAAGTATCCCAAGCATAACTGAAAGCTTTTGTTGTACACTTGCCTACACACACACACACACACACACACACACACACACACACACACACACACACACACACACACACAACACAGTCTTGAAA
>JAQQZR010000004.1:8033729-8052397 GCA_030068235.1 Notoglanidium macrostoma
ACACACACACACACACACACACACACACACACACACACACACACACACACACACACACACACAACACAGTCTTGAAAAGCTACAGCACAAGTAGTTCTTTGTCCTAACCCAAACTGTGTATTATTAGTTCATGTAAGGTCAAAGTTGATTTAATTTTCTGCTTAGTTCTCATTAAGTGGCTACTGCATTATTTAATTTGTTAATTTCCTCCAATTTAATTACAGCTGTAACAATTATATGTCCAGCCAAAACTTTTGAACAGCATTTCAGAAATTTAGCCCATCAATGCACTTTGTGTGCACTTGCAAAGAGGTACACATATTTTACTTTATTCTGGAGCAAAGGTCAGAGGAACCAGCAGGATTGAAAGTGACACTTAATAAGAGACAAATAAGAGAAATAGCTGTGTTGTCTTATATGTATATTTTTTTATCGCTGTCAACAGAATTTCAGCTGGCTTGTGACTTTGTTGAGATCCATTTAAAGACTTCCAACCATTCAAACTGTTCTAAACTGATCTCCTATCCAGCACAAATCAACCTCCACTATGCACTTCACAACATGGCAGTATAGATTCTGTGGTCCAATTAGTTCCTCTTAGTTAATCTTTCTTGTCATTTAGAATAAATTGGATTAAAATAATTGCATTGAAGCTTTTAAAATACGATTACAGACTTCTATTTAAGCTATACTGATTTTTGCCTTATTGAGTGTAAATATGTTCTTTGCAGTAGTTTTCCTGAAGGAGTGACTGCATCTACTCATGCTTTCCTGATGTTGCACTCAACTGTGATAAAAATGAAAAACTTTAATCAAACAATATAGTCCAAAATGCCATAAAAGCTGAAACCCATCTCAACGTCTTCCTGTGCTGACATTCATATTCTTATTGCCCATACTAAATCTCTCCACTTTAGTGTAAGAAGCATGGACCATAGCAATCCGTTTTGTTGTTAGAAGCCAGTGATTTGGCTAAGCCCAGATAAAGCACTCCTTTTAAATGAACAGCTTGCCCATAAGCCTTTGCACTGCAGGTGCTCAGAGCTGTTTGTGGACCCAGTGTGTGAAGGGAAGTCACATGACACAGTCTGGTCACTTTGTAAATTTGAAGTGGGACCAATACACAAGGGTCAGAATGGAGAAACAGTGAGAATCCTGGATGACATAGCGATCTTATGATGTAGATTACACATGACAAGAAAAGCAAACTTCGATGTTCCTTATGGTTTTGGGATCATCACACAACTTTGGATTGCTGTTTTAAAGGACTTCTGAATTGGGAAGAAAGTGCAGGGCCATTTACAGTCACTTTCTGTTTGTGGCATCATTGTGAGGGTGTGTGTGTGTTTGTACTCCTCCTAGTGCAACACTACAATTAATGTTGACGGAAAATTAAATATTCTCTGATAAATTCTTGAAATAACCCACGTAGGTCTCAAACAGAATACTGAATGGAACAAAAAGAAAAGAGCATGTGTATCATTAATTCATTCACTTGGGTGGCGTTGGGTCTAGAGCCTATCCTGGAAACATTGGGCAGAAATACACCCTTGGCTACCATGCACACATATTCACATCTAGGGACATTTTAACATATCCAAGCCACCTTGCATGTTTTTGGGAGGTGGGACAAAACTGGAGAACCCAGAGAAAATCCACACGGACAGGAACATAAGCTCAGATCCGAAGCTCACCATGCTGTCAGTGTGTGCATGTTAGGTAAAAATCAATTAATGTGCAACAATGATATGCGGCGGTGGATCTTTTGACTAATGACCTAATGGTTTTGAGTTCAAATACCAGTCATTGAACTTGGCCCTTAACCTTCAACTGCTCAATTATAAACTGACCGGCATATAAACATCAACCAAATGAGTAATGTGCTTAACATTATAACACACTTTTCAGCCTTCAACAAAAGATACGCTCTTAGAAAGTGGATTCTTGTGTGTTCTCCTGTACCAATCCAAAGTTTGGACACACCTCATTCAATGTTTTTTCTGTACTTCTATTACTTAAAAGCCACTTCTTGTTGTAAAGCAGTGATGGACTGACGCTTCTCTTTACTTAGTTGAGTGGTTCTTGACATATTATAGATTACTACAGTTGTTGAATAGAGCTATTTACTGTATACCAACACTACCTCGACACAACTGAATCCCAGATACATTAAGAAGGCAAGAAATTCCACTAATGAACTTTTGACAAGGCACAGCTGTGAAATGAAAAGCATTCCAGGAGACGACCTCATGAAGCTGGTTAAAATAATGCCGATAATGTGCAAAGCTGTCATCAAGGTAAATGCTGGCTACTGTGAAGAATCTAAAATATCAAACATTTTGGGGTTTTTTTTAACACTTGTTTACTACATAATTCCATAGGTGCCTTATATTTTATGTCATAGTTTTGATGTCTTCAGGATTGTTGTACAATGTAGAAAATAAAGAAAAACATGTGAATATGTAGGTGTGTCCAAATCTTTTACTGGTACTATAGGTTACTAAAGGCTTTCTGCTCTGAATGTAAAATCCTTTTGTTTATACAGTTTTGCTTTCTACTGTTGCTATTAAGACTTTGGTGCATTATGAGAATTCTCAAATGCACTGCTTTGGGCTGCAGCAGACCCTCAAAATATTATATATATATATTATTATATATATATAAAATAAATATGAACCCCTTCAAAGGTTCCCCTGGAAAAACAAACCGACGAACACTTTATTCTAATAGACAAAACCATTTTTTTTTTAAGGTGAAAGATATAATTTTGTAAACAAAGTTGTACACAAAATAAATAGCCATACATGATCATTTTGGACAAACTGATGACTGCTTGGCTGTACTTCGTTAAACAATAAACAATGGACAATCGTGCAGGCTTTTAAATATGTTATTAAAAACTAAAACCTGAATGACAAAAATGAGGATACGGGAAATGTGTATGCACATGTGAATAAAACTAATGCTGAGTGTGCATGACTGAGTGATGATTTTTAGTTACAGTTTCTGCTGCAGTTTGAAGTGCTTCAGTGCTTTTTGTAGCTTATCAGAAGTTACAGAGCTGTAGCTAATTAATTCCATACTGAAAGTGGGCCTTGATGTGACCTTACTTTTCTTTATTTTTTTGGACCCTTGTATGTCTATGTCTATGTATTTCAGTTGGCTGCGGCAGTCTTGATTATGTCCTTATCTGATCACTGGCATGCATTTCCTAAGGCCAAAATTAGATCTGGCTGTGTAGCTGAGAAAGAAGAGAGGCATTCCTCTAAGGTGTGCATGTGAAGGACTTGCCTTGTTGGCTATGACAAGGGCACAGTTTAATTGATTCAGGGTAAAAATCAGGTTAGTGCTAATTACATCATTTCTGAAAAGTCTGGCTGGATTTAGTTCCCGTATTCTGTCCAAGCATACAAACCTATTAGCAGTTTATATACCACGCATTGCATGTAATGTTCTTTTGTCCTGTTCTAATTATTTGAAAAAGACCTGGACATGTAATGCCTGTTTGAAGGTACAAATAAAAATGAAAATTCTTATTCTATATACCAAAATATACGGTTATACATGTCATTCATAAATGCATCTTACTCTTTGTTGATAAACGCAATGAAGAAAATGAACCAGCATTCCCATAATAAAGCAAAAATTGGTGTAATATTTAATTTATATATAAATCATTAAAGTGTACCTGCTATTATGCATTCCTTTTCTACTTGGATAAAACAGACCTCAGATGTGTGAGCCGGACTTTGAAGTCTTATCTTAGAAGCAGACCAACTTTTACAGGAAGTAGCTCATGTTTTATGCACGCTGTGTGCGGGACTAACAAAGGTGAGCTGTCATGCTGGGACACGAGAGAGCGAGGAGAAAATGGCTAACTAGTACTTTTAGCAGGGCTAAACATCTACAAACACACACATGCACACACAGTACCGTGCATATTCAAAGCTTTGGTTTGCGTATTTTCAGAAACCTTCCTGCCATTTCAAGAAGCAAAAAAAGCAGAGCTATTTCATTTTAACAGCAGGAAACTGTCAATAACAAAAATGTTACAGCATCTGAATGCTGAAGAGAGCTCAATACACTTTATCTGCCATGTGAACTGCAATCACTGCAATGTCATCCAGCACAGTGTTGATTGCGTAATGCAATTACTGCCTTTACATGGCTGTTATCATCACACCAGCCTCATCAGCTGTGCACTGATAAAGTTCAGTATGGCTCACTGATTAATATGCAGCATACCATATCTGTGTTCAGTGTTTTCAATGCTGTGGAAATGTGTCTGTAATCTGAAATACCGCCAGACCAACTGGATTTCTTTTTAGAGTATGCTCGGATACAAACCCTATCACTTCCATGTTCTGTATCCAGAGACTCTACAGGTCACCGTGTGACCTCTAGTGAATGAATGTGTGTGCCAGGAAATCCCTGTAAAATTATTTTTGCTAGCATGTTCATGTGATGTTGTGTATAGTGCATGCGTGGGCTTTCTGTACAGAGGTGTGTGTCAGGGAGATAACCTGTGACTGGAATGTGCTGAGTAAGAAAATGTGTACAGGCAGAAAGGAAAGATCCTATAACACAACACCCCCCTCCACTTCCCAACCCATTCGTCCCTTGTTCCTCTGCTTTCAGCCATCGAAAAATTTTGCCTCTGTCAGGCCTTTGGCTAATAGCTAGTGGTGGAGTAAAGCCTCGCAGAGGAAGCCTGGGTGCTGAGAATGCTGATGTGTCATGTCTTCCTTCCCTGCCTAGGCTTTTAACATACACTGTTCAGGAAAATAACACATACACACGCACACACATACTCGTCCTTCTTCTTTCCGTGCCTGACTGCACACCCAGCAGGCTGACTCACAGCGACTCCTTCTTCATTGAGGTTTCAGGGTATGGACATTGGGATTGTGTGTCAAAGATAGAGGTTGTGTTGCTGAACACTTCTGCTGCTGGAGCCATGAGCCACCGCTGTGTAGTCAAAGTCATCTCCCTCACTGAGGTCCAGCTGCTGCCGGTAGGTAGCTGCAGAGACAGACAGACAGACAGACAGACAGACAGACAGACAGACAGAGAGAGATTTGTGTTATTTGCAAGGCTACGTGCAAGTCTGCACCCTAATGAGGATGGTTTACGTGTGTGTGTGTGTGTGTGTGTGTGGGTGTGGGTGTGTGTGTGTGCGTGTGCGTGTGAGTGTGTGGGTGGGTGTGTGTGCGTGCGTGTGCGTGTGTGTGGGTGTGGGTGTCTGTGTTAGCTAAGAGGAACTAACAGTCTGCAGAGATTTTGAAGAATCTAGAAGAATCTTTAGCTATCTGAGTTCACCTGGTTATAAATCTCAGAACAAAAACACACCGAACACACTGTGATATTTCCTAAATTGTTTCAGTTTATGTGCATTAATAACCTACAGTAATTATTATTGCAATTAGTTTTGAATGTTATTTGACCTGATACTGTTACAGTTACAATACTACTACTTCTTCTGCTACTAATGGTATATATTTGAATGCATAATACTAGATGTGGCATATACTAGAGATGGCATGATACCACTTTTTTCACGATATCGATACCGATACTGAAACCTTGAGTATCAGTCGATATTGATATTCATCTGATTATGCTTTAAAATGATTTTAACTGAAGAGCTAGGGCATACGGGGAAAAATACACAGAGAAAACACAATCGACATAAAACCATGGCCTTCACACAAAAATCACTTATAATGCAAATATATTAAAAGTGTAAAATAATAAAATAAATCATCTTTTCCAAATGCCATACCAAACTTTTTCATTTGTTACAGAATCAAATACATTTTTCTCCAGCATGAAATCCACCATTTGTTGCTGGTATCAGCCAGATACTGATCCTGGATATACAATATATAATATATTGTTATATAAAATATACTGTAAATATTAGTAGAAAACACAAACAAATAAGATTTCATCTGTAGGAAATTTTTTTTTTTTCAGATTTAGCTTATAATGTGAATATAGTTGATAAGACTAGCAGCAATAATAAGTGTTATAATAATAGTGTATATAATAATAATCATAATAATAATAATAATATTATATATATAATATTATTAATTATTATTATATTATTATTATTATATATATTATTATTATATTATTATATATATATATATATATATATAGTGTGTATGTATGTAGAAAATCTGAGAAAACATTGGGTTAACAAAAAAAATGAAAAAACTTGGGTTAATTTCACATTTTTTTTTAATTTACCGCTGTACTTTCTCTTCCCTTTAGAAAACTTTGTGGTGCAACGATTCTGCATGTTTGACTAAGCACAATGTAGCCCATACACCTCTTGAGGACAAACCTCATTGCATTAATTCTATACAAATTATGCATATTTAGCTGTGCTATATAATGTGCTATGAAACCTGTATTCAGGCTGAGAGAAGTTTATTTGATGCTCTGTGGGCGTTAAGGTTTTTGTCCATGATTTCTACAGTTAGTGACTATCACCCAGCCCAGCGTTTCATAACTTGACCTGAAGTGAAACAAGAACTTGGCTAATACTGAAACAGAGTTGAGCAACGTCTGCGCCATAATATAGATTACATTCCCACTTCCAGTTCACAGTCAGTGCCTGTCTGGAAGCCTGATGCATGGACTAACATTTCTAGAAGCTACAAACCAATAAGGTAATACAAATATTCATTTATTCACATCTGTCCCTCTTCAGTGAGTCTTCCTTTTCATGGAATTTATGATACCGAACTGCTGGATTGAATTGAGCAAATAAAAGTACATTGTGGATGCAGCTCATGCAGGAGATCTAATTAGTCCTTAGATTTCACGTTTACAGCACGTCATCATTTTTAGTATAAAAATTTACTATAAAATTTAACTACAGGGTGTAAACATGACGTGTAGAGTCCTAAAACTTAGGGCACAAAATGAGACATAATTTGAAGAGCAGAGGCTGTCGTATTACACTGGTGAGAGCATGCATGTGTGTGTGTTCGCTCTGTCCTGTCAGATCAGATCTGTGCACAGCCAGGGCACCATTCCTTACCTGAGTGTCTTCAATAAAAAAAAAAAAACCAAGATATGAAGCTACAGCTGTGCTTCCCCTGTACAAAATCTTCTATACAGTTGCACAGTTAATGTGAAATTATTATACAGACAAAAAAAAAAAACCAGACAAAAGACTACCAGCTCAGCTACTCTTAAATTGGACAAAAATATAAAATATCAGTTTGAGTAGATAAGAAAATTTATATCAGATTTTCTTTGTGTGTGAAGAAGCATAAATAATGCTTTCTTTGCAGTAGTTTACATTACTCATCAGCTCAATCACCCCGTTTGGCCTGTTATCATGATTTTGCACCTTCGCACATAACACAGCATCGTCCAGGCATTGTTACAGCCTGCAGCTGGAATCAAATTCCAATCGATGAATATGCATATATACAACGCTCACATATAAGACAAAAAAGCAAAAAGCAAGCAAAGGATTCACTCCTCCAAAATCACTGGCAGCCTGAGCATCTCTATTGCCAAGTTTACAGGACACACCGTCTTGAAACACCGGAGACTGGCCTTTTCTTACAGAGAAAAAAAATCTCATTCTTAGAATAAATTTTAAAACAAGCTAGATACTGACATTATGAAAATGATGAAGGAGACGTGTGGTGAACACTTTAAATGCAGTTTGATCTGATTTTTGACGGCTGTGTCATCGCTGAGTCGTTTCGGCTAAACAAATGTCCAGAAAGTAGAAAAAAACTGTCTGTCATAAAATTTGATTTAATTTCAATAGTTCAGGATGGAATTTGGAGGGGCAGCATGGTCTGCTGGTCAGATTAAATGAGTTTAAAACAAGCAAAAAAAAATCTCAACATCATCAACATAATTATGATTATAAAGTCATTTGGAAAATAATTCATTTTTCAGAAGGTCATGTGAAATTAGGCAAAATAAGCTTGACATTCACAGAGGATATTTTTAGCCACATGGCAATAAAAGTTATTTTTAGATGTTCTAGAAATACCCTCACCACCATCGGCTAACTTCACAGCTGGTCCTTTGTGAACTCAGACAACACTAAGACAAAACAGGGTCAATTTGATCTTCCAAAAAGGGAATAGGTCGTCCTATATATAGTTTTACGATGTGTTATGGACTAAAATAAGATAAGAGTCCAGTTCTCGACAGTTAGTTTTTGAGAGCTGAGAGCAGACAATGGTCATAAGGGTGCTGTGTCTAAGATGAGCCTTGGGGTTACTGAGAAACCACACACAACAAGCAGCATTTGTTTTCGATCCCCTGAAGCAGAAGTGGAAGAGGGTTGGGGGGGCAGCTTGGGGACAGACTACGTCGCACAAACACAAGAGGGCGGGCCTCTTGAACTGGTGATATAGGCAATACACAGGAATCCCAGGGTGATCAAACCAAGCAGATCAGTATTCTGATGGTTCTCTGTTTGAGGTGATTACTACACTGGACCATAAAAGGGCAAGCCAGCCTCCCTGTTAATTAGGTCTTTTACTACACCCAGTCGGTTTATAAAGAGTGCTGGATTGAAGGGGAGAGTCACAGCGTATCCACGCAACAGATTACTTTAGCCTGGGATCCTACCAGAGTTCCTTGTCAGAGCTGTAGAGGACACGCGGGTTCTGAGAATGCCACATTTATCTGATTGCAGCTACTACATGATGCGAGACGGAACCCAAGTCACCAGCGTAAGGACTTGTTTTGCCTTGTGATTTTGATGTTTGAAGGCTGAAAGTCAGGTTTGGCTATGAGATTCAGCTTGAGAAATAGCCTCAGCTATCAGCTTGGAGGGAGCCGAGTACTATCTACAGCCTTGCGGTTCATTACACGCTGTTAAATGGTTTGTAAGGAGTTACATCTGTTTGATGAAAAAGTCAAGAAGAATTTTTTAAGGTCACTTGGTTCTTCTATATCAATGGTTTGGTCTACATTAGGACACATGGTGCTTTCTTATAAAATGTCCATTACATGCTATTTGTGCTAAATGTAAACTTAAGCCGGAAAGTAGAGTGTGTAATACTGACCATGCCTCTCAATCCCCAGGTTCAGAACCACCTGGAGAACTCCAAGTACCACCTCCACCAAGCCCAGGCCCAGCAGGTCAAACAATACCTGACTCTAGGCACCAAGCTTGCTGGCCAGGCCCATCCACACCCGGGCCAGGCCCTGGGCACAATGCCTGTCATGCGCAACGGCCATATGACACCTGTCAGCGACAACAGCACGCCTGGCAGCCCCGTTACCCTGTTCACCCTCGCCAACAGCCACGACACGGAGGTGAGTACCATGCGCCAACCCCCATTCTCCCACCTCTCACTCATCAATAACATCAAACACATAGCACTGATCAATACCCAAGTAAAAGGGCTCACTAATCTGAAAAGAAACATTTCCATCATGCTGCAGTATTCTTGTGTGGAGAAGATGAAACGCTTGTTATTGGATTAGGAATCAGCTTGTCCCTCCCTCTGAACTGTTCTACACTAGACTGACTTAATGACTATTAACCTTTGAAGATAAAGCTAAAAAGGGACATCTGAGCATGGCAAATGTGCTACAGTGTAATCATTGTTTTCCTTTAGTTTCCAGTAGATGAAGTTATTGATGATCTTATTGGCTTTGAATCCGGGTTCAATGATGGGAGCTTGGAGTGTATGGAGCCTAGCATCATAATGCAAAATAATGTGAGTATGAATTACGTCCATTCTTTAAGCGTGCGGATCAGCGTCATTGCTTCTGCGAATCTAACAGATCCACTGTCATTTCTATTAATTTCCTGAAAAGACATTTTGTTACAGAATAAGAAACAAGACTCTAATTACTTAAATTTCTTCAACACAGATCTGTGGAGGTTTCAGACTAGTCCGCTTTGATAAATCTCTTTAGAAAGATCAGACATGCAAACCCAAAGGTTGATTCTTGAGGTGCTTGGGAAAAGAAAGAGTTTGTCTTTTATGAGGTCAGATTAAGTCCAACTAAGAGTCAAAGTTCATGATGTGTGTGGAGAAAAGGCTTAAACACTGCATTCTTTGCTGTCTAACAATGTAGATTAGTCACCTAATACAATCAGGGGACTGAGTGGTATGCAGTAAATAAGTCGTAATGAGTGCAAGCCTTATATGTATATGTTCCTTGACTCTCTGTGAGGACTATCACAGACACTTTAGGGTCAAAATTAAAGTACAGGAGGGAGAAAGTGAGTAATGTGTCTAGATAACAAAGAACGAAATGCTTATATATATATAAAAATGTAGAAAAAGTTCATGTTCATCTAAAGAAGTGCAGTGTAGCTAAGGAATAAAAATGCATACACAGGCGTCTAGGGATACAAGCGTTTCCTGTGTTTCTTTGACTAGGCAGAAATTCGTCAGTATTTTGCTGATGCTTGGCCTGGACAAAGAACTGCTTGAGCGGTGATTATAATGACACCTGAACTCACCAGAGAGGAATGCGTCACTGAAAGAGAAACTGTCATGTTGCATTCCACCATATGCAAAAAGACAGCGATGGAGAGGAGTCCAGTGTTACAGAGGGCACGATAGGAAAAGTGAAAGAGTAAGCATATTGAGTATACACAGAGAGAGAGAGAACACAAGACAGATTATGTCTCAGCAACGCAGTGAGGCATCGGATTGGGCTAATGCCTCGAGTCCCAGTGGGCTTGTTCAGAAATGATACCATGCTTAAACGGATCAATTGATTTTAATTAGTCATACAGTGCGATGCATCACATCGCTTCACGTGTCAACATATCCGTGAACACGGATGGGAATGGATTGAAGTGATTACGATGCCAGGAGTCAAGGGACTGTAGCAATCTTTCATTTTCGATAAGCACCATTTTCCTCTACTGAGATAATGGCGTACACGCACGGCAAAGCTCCCAGTCAACAGTCAAACACCGTATCTGTCCATCTCTTCATTTTATGCTGATTACGTGCCATCTTTTTAATCCTTTCTTCATGTAATCCACATAGCGTGTGTATGAGGAGTGTGTTGACTGTACTCGGCTGTACGTAGACTGTGTGTTAGACGCGGCAGGAGGCTAACTCCGACAGATGGCACTTTCTCGTAGAGAGCACGCCTGTCAAATACAGCATGTGAAAAATGTCAGAACTGGTAAACAAGTGTGATCAGGCAGGTCCAGGTCTTATATAATGTCGGCATGTGACAGGGATCTCTTAGATTAGATACCATACATAACCACATGTATACCCTCACATGCACACACATTCACATGCACATTCAGGGGAAAAAAATGAGAAGAAAAGAATATGTTTTGTGAAACAGATACAAATACCACTATACTCTAACAGAAATATGAATGACAATGAAACATCTTCCCAGAGTTCATCTCACCCTCTCCTTTCTTCCTCTTCCTGTTTATTTCACAGGTGGCCCTGAACAGCGGCATGATGGAAGTCTATGGCGGTGACCAAGGTATGACTGCCTCTCATGGTGGACTGACACCCCCCTCATGCCCCACAAAGCTCTCTGTTAAAATGGAAGTCACAGGTACGGAGCATGGCTTCAAAAAGTCTGCTGTAGATGAATTATCGCTTTATGGCCCCTAAATATAATACGAGTAATTCATATTAATTCAAAATAAATACCGATGCACACTATACACAACATGGGTACGTCTAGTCTGGGTACTCTTGAGAGTCCATGAGCAGTGCCCTTAAACATAACAAGGTGGAATTTGCAAGAGAAACACACGGCATGTTTCATGTCAGTGTCTGCTTGCTTTACTACAGTGACTCAAAGTGCACATTGTTCGACTTCCTCTTTTCCTTCACACGTTTCTCATTTTCAAGGCTTCAGTTAACCGAATATGATGGGATGTATCTCTTGTGTCGTACATATTGCACAAAGAGCTCCTTGAAAGAGACTCCCCCCTCCATGAATGTCATGCATCAACTAAAGCTAATTGATTTAGGAAATGTTAAGGATGCCTCAAGAACTCCACTTATTTTTGATGAGGAAAATAATTCACTTACTATCTTTTCCACATAAGTGTGCTGCAAGACACAGAGCGCTTACACACAGCTTAAACGTTCCTATCGGCTCAGCAGAAATGAATCGAGAAATCTAATCACGGATTCCAATTACATAATTTGGAAGAATGCGATTGGGATTCGGAACGACGAAGTGCTTTTCCAGTGCAGATCTGAGTTCATTGTCGGTGAGGGGGTTTTAGAAGAGGGCACAGAAGTGGTGTTAAGGATACACGGGGAAGAGGATAGGACTTGTACTGCTGTGTATGTGTATACAGGCTTCTGAGCTCAATAGGTTCAGAGTGAACTTACTGAGTTTAGCATCAAGCCATTTGCCATTTACCATCAGTACAATTTCATTGACATGTTTTGGAATGTTTTTGGTTTATGAAAATGCTGAATTGGTCCTTTTTTCTAAACCCCTGCCTTCTTCTTTTCTCTGGTCTCTTTCTCAACAGAACATGACACCAGAGTCTTAGCGAAAGAGAGACAGAAGAAAGACAATCACAATCTGAGTACGATGCATTGATTGTACATTTGTGTGTTTTCATGTGCATGTGTGCCGTGTATATAATGATCATTGTCGTTTGTCGACAGTTGAAAGAAGGCGGCGATACAACATCAACTACAGAATCAAGGAGCTTGGAACTCTGATACCGAAGTCCAATGACCCGTAAGTGGCACCATTCCCCCAACGATTCTAATCTATTCATCTAAATTTTGAGCCTAAACATAATCTCATAAAATAAAATAAATATGGAATGATTGAACAAAATACAAAACATCCCTGTTTCCTAGCTACACCCCACGGATGATTGGACTTTCTTTACTCACCCAGTGTTAAGTGGCATCAATAGTTCAGTGCAAAACTGATTTGAATAATGAAAAATAGGGTCAAAGGTGAATCACACACCATTTGAATAAAGGTTTAAGCATGACTGAACCTCCAGAAAAGGAATCCAGTGGCCCAGCTCAACTACACTTTTATAATGGAAGCTTTCCTTTATCACCGTGACATTAACATAAGATAAAGGAGATTAACTTCAGACCAACATCTTACTTCACAGAAAGACACAATTTTATCACACTCCCCCCTTTTTTTTTTTTTAACAAGTAATGGAATTGGCAGTGGCTCCCCTTTAGCTTCAGCTCTCAAAATTCCCCTTTTTTTTTTAGTTAGGCTGACACCTATTTTTACTTGAGGATTAATTTTTTACCACGGAAGAACCATGGAATGGACTTTCTGCAGAGACACTTAACTATTCTATTAAAATCTCCATTCAAACCAACATAATGTCTGAGAATGAATAATTGGCCATGTAAATCACCGTTTCTTAGTCCTATAAAATAGGGTTTTCGTGAAGGTATTTTTCCTGTGTGTGAAGGTTCTGCTGACGCGACACGTGTGAAAAAGGTTATCTTTTTTGTTCCTTGGCAGTGATATGCGCTGGAACAAAGGGACCATCCTCAAGGCCTCAGTGGAGTACATTAAGTGGCTGCAGAAAGAGCAGCAACATGCGCGAGAGCTGGAGAGCCGCCAGAAAAAGCTGGAGCAGGCTAACAGGAGACTGCTGCTCAGGATTCAGGTAGGGAAAGTGGATAATAGAGTTCATGTAAAATAGTAACAAAATGGAAGAGCGGATAATATGAGTAATATGGATCAAAACTGCCATCATCACACGCTCCTAGAAATTGCCCCGTGTCTTACCGATGTCTGAAACTGCGCTCTGATTGGAAACACAGGGAGTTGAAGGAAATTGCCTGATTAATAGCTAGAGCACTAGGACAGGAATGCACCTGGAATTAGATTATGAGGCCTTAATAATGCAGGACAGCCAATCTTCCCGTCCCCGCTTGTCTGAAATTATGCATTACAATCCCGCAGTAGTGAGATACTCACGGAGCAGGCATCGGAGACATGAGAGAAGTCCTCACACACACAGACATCCCAATTAGCCTCCAATGTAATTACCCAGAGTTCCCCTATCAAGCAGCGACTGATGTTCCACTTGGATTTCAGCACAGGGCTTGTATCTAATGTCATGACAATGTAGTTCAGAAATGAAAATGGCAGAAGTGTTATTTTCAAGCCCTTACGTTACTGCAATAAACATTTATTTATTACTATGGGAAATGCATTCCTTATCCTGGCTGACTGCATGTTGGAGGTCCACATCATATTATGTGAGGCAGCTGCACAGTCCAAAGATGTTTTTAAGTATAGCTGTCACCATGTGAGGACAACTTTACTATATATCACAAAAAGTGGTCTCGGACAAAAATAACTGATGCCACCTTTACCTACACAAATTGTAAGGACAGCTAGCATCATCCTACTGATCCTACTATCTTTGCCTTATGGGAAGGTACCGAACAGAGTGCTGCATCCTGTCATCTTTTGTAAAGATTCAGAAAGAGTGAGTGAAAAGTAATGACCTATGACCTCATTAGGGTTCGGAGAAACTCAAATCAAGGCAGAGCCAAGGACTGCGTACCCCCGAGACACTTGAATTATGATCCGGTGGTTCTAAGTGAAGAGAAAACCATCTGATATCTAATGCTTGAGCATGTGTGTGTTTAACAGGAGTTAGAGATCCAAGCTCGTGCTCACGGTCTACCCAGTAATCTGGGAGCAGCAGAGTTCTCGTCTCAGCTCGTCAAACAGCAGCAGCAGCAGCAGCAGCAGGCACTTCCAGCTCCTGCGGTTACTTCTGGAGCACAGACCTCTCTCTACCCTCAGGATGAGCTCAACGGTCCTGAGTACCTGCAGAGGAGCTCCCTGTCTGTGCTCCATGCTGGAAATGAAGGCAACAGCAGCTCTTCTGGTGAGCACGCAGACGCCTCTTCGACGACCTTCTCAGACCCGCTGTCGCACTTCACGGACTTCTTTAGTGCCACCCTGAAGGAGGAGCAGCGGCTGGACGAGCTCCTCATGGAGGAGACGCTGTCTCCGTTCGGGACTGACCCGCTGCTTTCAGCCACTTCGCCCGATGCCTCTAAGGGGAGCAGCCGCAGGAGCAGCTTAAGCACAGACGACGACGACGACCTTTGACCACTGGTTTTCTACACACTGGACCTGGTGTATGTGACTGACCTCCGGCTTTTCCGCTTTACACAGGGAAACCTCTTCTGGGTCTCCTGGAAAGTCAGAAACATCTGAAAGGGGAGACGAACTGATATCCTGAAACTACTGAACAGCCTGCTGTGTCTGAGGAACAGCCTTTGGTGTAGGTGCTTAGAACACTGGACACACTCACCACTGGACTATTAAAACCGTATATTTCTGAAGTGTAACATGATGGCATTGTTTATAGGGACCACTAAAGGAAGAAGTGAAGAGAAGATGCAGAAGAGCTTTTTTCCCGCTCCTCTGTCATGCCTTATCTGCAACAGGGTTGGCTTTGTAAACATATATAAGAGGAAGTGATGTAAATGTAATTTAATAGCAATAAAACTAACATGCAGTTTTTGTTCTTAAAGTATTTTTAAAGGAAAATATCCCTTTGTGTATTTATACATCCTAATCCCTGTATTGTTGGAAAAAAGATTTGCTTAGACAATCTAACAAGTTTCTTTTTTTTTTTTTTTATATATATATATCTTTGGGGTGGGGAAAACACATTAAACCCCTTTTTGATAAACCAAGTCTGCATTTTTATTTATTCCTGCTAAACACAATGATATTCCATCTCAGTTCAGCAGGGGTAAAATATGCAAAATCATATTTTAAACATATTTAAAACACGTGCTTACACACACACACACACACACACAGGCCTGATTGTGTTTTATAGCTTCTCCATACTGCTGTGCGACTGATGAGGTCTTGGCCTGTCTGAAGATCTTGCAGCTGAGAGGTTTGGCGTTTAAGTGACATACTGATGAGGACGTCGTCCTGTCGCAGGATACTAATGACACACAATATACCCGTAATTACACACAAGCTGAAAGGCCGTTAAACACAGCTGCAGCCCTCCGCCACACTGAGCTCGGGTTAGACCTTCAGGGCTCTCCAGACTCTCTACATGCTATCCGCATCCAGACTCACACAACCCAGCGATAGAGGGGAAAAAGTGTAGCAGGATCCCCAGGACTAGTTTGATGATCACTGGTTTAGAGGACTGATGAGCAGGTTGCTGGGTAACTTTTAAAAAAATGCTTAAAATTCTGCCAATATCTTTCTTTCAAATCAATCAGTTCATTATTAAATCATACATGTTCAATGCGACTAAATGCCACTTAACGGCATATAACACGACCGTTATTTTGTCTGGCCTCGACATTCAAATGTTATTTGTTACAAAAGGTAACGCATTTTACACCGAGTTATTTTTTTTTTTTTTAAATATGTAGCTTTAAGACATTTTACATACAACACGTTTTATTTCTTTTTTAAAGAAAACATATTTAACATAAACCATTAAAAAACCATAAATGCCTATCAACAAAGCTCCTATGCTGTTTAGTCGAGCTTTTTTTTTTTTTTTTTTTTTTTATTTCAATTTTATTTCAAGTTTCATTTCAGCTCTGTATGATCGTGAGTCTTTTGAAGCAATGTCTCATTAGCTGAGATTTTTAAGCAAATTCAGAAATGAAGTAATGCATGAATAATACAACAAACAGCAGAGAGCGAAACATGCGTATGCGTTGCAGTGGAGAGGCTGTGTGCTCATCAAAGCCTGGCTAAATTAATGTTTTACAATGCTATTAGATATTAGATATACGTTTCTCCATAATGAAGTTGAAAACGTCAGCATGTCTCCACCATATCATTATCAAAATTGAACACTACACTCTCACTACAGTTTACAGACATGATTACACAAAGCATGAGTGTGTTTTCATTAAAGGGGAAAAATCTACAGTTCTTCTGTAAATAATTTTCATGAATGCACGTCCGCTATTCATATTTCTCAGCCGGTTTTGGCAGATTACAACTTGATTACTCTACTTACCGTCAAATGAGATGTTCAGGATGTCAGGCAACATTGTGCCTTTGCCTTATTGAGTTTGTTATAGTCGATTTAGGAAGATTTCTCACACATCAAATATTAACTGCTACAGTTTATACATTAAAGCTGAAATACAGGAACTGGATAGAAAAAGTCCTCCCATCTGCAGTGGAGTCTGAGAGATCATGGCTCATGGTCTCAGCTTTTAGCTTCAATCTGTGAAAGACGTGCTATATGTACGACCAGATTTCTCAAGGTTTCTTTATGTTGTGTAAGGGAGTTTTTCCTTGCCACCATTAGCTCTGGATTGCTCAATTCATCCATCCATCCGTTATCTACACTGCTTATTCGTCAGGGTCACAGATCACCAATGCGACAGTAGAGTTTCTTTCTTTCTGTAAAGCTTCTTTGTGACAATGTCCATTGTTAAAAGCTACACATATAAAATTGTGTTGAACCAGATTTCACCAAGGTCTGCTGAAAGACAGAACAGAGGAGAAACGATATAATATTAAAAAAAAGGCATTTACTTCATGTCAATTTTCTGTTAGCATGTATTGCTTCCTTTCATGAAGATCCATACCAGGTATTAGAAGACCCAGAGTTAGTACAGGGTCAGAAAACACAATATGTCACAAAATTCTCATCAAAATGTCATTCTGGGGGAAGTCCAAAAAGAAATCATTTAAAAAGCTCAACTGAGGATTAGATGTGATCAGGCCTGATTACAGAGCAAGTCAGGTTATGTATGGTGTGTTAGCTCATGCAACAAAACCTACGCTGTAATTCGGCTGTGCATCCACTGTAATGATGACTCTTCATCCACTTTCAGCAGCACTAAAATATTTGTGCGTTTTATACCATTGTGGCCATTTTAATTCCTTTATCCTTCCTATGCTCACTGCCCTACTTCACCAGTAGATGGAGATCATACACCGCGTCCTCCCTCTCCATTCCCGCTCCACGCACAAAAACTCCTTCCTCTCCACAACACTCTCAGTTTCTATCATTAAAGCAGGCTAGAGGAAATACACACTACTCAAAAGTCCGTTCAGCTCCGTTTAGCCATTTGCACCGAGTTGCATTTATGCCTGAAGAAATGAAGCAAACACAGGATTTAATGGAGCAGCTCGGGTATAATGTACACTTATTCACACTTTTTGGCAATGCTTACATATTCAAGGCTTTATTAAGGTCTGTGGTGTTAAAAGTTCAGACTTGAGAGACTGTGTCAGCATCACACACACACACACACACACACACACACACACAATTATTAATGCACTACATCAACCCTAACCTCAATCTCGGTAACCAAAAGGAAACGTTTTAGTCCTTGAAGATTTTTTTTTTTAAATAAAAGCTGCAGTTTTTGTCAAAAAGCTAGCTAAATGTCTGCACAAGGTCAAAACTGTTCTATCACTGACAGGACATTTACAAATATAGATATAGATATAAAAACATGCCTACATACACAGTCCTAAGGCTATCACTCTTTCCCATGAAGCAGCTCTCCTGTGTAGAAAAAAGTGCATAAATATGGCTAAACGTTTATTTATAGGACAGTATTGAATTGGCATGGCTTAGTGACATTTACATTATATGAATCTAACAACAATAAAGAATTCATAATCAATAAGTGACCCACACAAGAGACAGCACACAGACTTGATGTGGTGGCATC
>JAQQZR010000004.1:8052961-8063839 GCA_030068235.1 Notoglanidium macrostoma
AGAGGACAAATACGGCTAAGGAGAGGAGAGGGTATCATTAGTGCAATAACACACACACACACACACACACACACACACACACACACACACACACACACCATGATCTAGCCAGGAGGTTTCTTTAATGCAAATTTAGAAGTGATTTCAGCAAAACCTTCATCCTGAAAATGAAATCCCAGGCAGAGGACACTCACAGCTCCCACTCTCACACCTGCACACACGAGTGTATATTCATTTACAGCTCTATACTTATTTGTAGAATTGATACGTGTAGTGACATTCAAATTATATTCATCTAACAGGAAATGCTTCATCGTCTATTCCTTCCACACTTGCTGTTTCCATTTCAGACGTAATAAAATGTAAAAACAGTTTGAAAAGATACATTAATTAGTGCTTGACTGAAAATAAAGTTCGAATATTTATTTGTACTCATATTTAAATTATAATTTTAAGTAATCCGCTCAAATGGCGCAAATGAAAGTCTTTAATAAATGATTCTCAAAAAAAAAACCAAAAAAAAAAACATTGTTTAACTGAAAAACTCATTTCTAAACTGACTTTACTCAGATGAGCACAGCAATAACTCAACGTGTAAATGACTTACTTACTCACCGCTTACAAGTGACGGCTCAATTGTAATATGTGAGCATTGTTTTTTAGCTATATGGTCAGTGGGCTTTAAATGAATTTAAAATATAACAGATAATTAAAGAAAATTAAAAATCAGAAGACATAACCACTGCGCTTCTGGTAAATTAACTAAATAACATTTCAGCACATTAACTGTAAAATGAGAAAATGAGATAATGTGATAAATATTTACTGATGTGAGTGGATTGATTTACAAATTACATCAACGCAGATAAACCCATTAAAGAGGCACTGTTCTTCTCAGGGAGACCTTTGGTGTTCCCGGGTGTAATATCTCCAGTGACGGTGCTATGTGTAAAGGGCTAGGTGCTTATCTCATTAAAAGGAGTAAGTGGGGGTCTGTAGGGGGCTTTTGGGGCGCTGCTGTCCCACAGGGGCACTGGTCCAGCACGGCTAACAGGCCCGTTTAACTGCATTCTTTCGCATTTGATCCACAGGGCCAGAGCTCCAGTTCCCCGAGTCTGTCTATCTCTGCCCCTGGATTCAAATTTAGAGACACAGCAGAATGTGTGCCTCTGTTTAATTCAAGCCCCTGTATGGGACTATGCTAATCCGTAGCCAGTTCTCCACTCTGCTGTAACCTCTGCTAATCTGAGTGACCTTGGTAGAGTGGCGGACGGGACCTGCGATTGATTTGTAATTCAAAATGGGAGCGACAGGTCTGGAGCCGTGGACCGCCAGAACACAGTCGGCCTTCCTCTAAGCACTGCGGGGAAATCAGACAAATAAAATAAGCCGCAGTAAAAGGTTAATCCGAGTGTGTGTGTAAATCTGTATGTGTGTGTGAGAGGTGTGTAGCTGTTCATTGCTCTTCTGGGTGCATCTAGGAGAGTATATGGCTAGTGTGTCAGGTTTGGGAGACTCGTTAGCACACAGAGATAATTGGCGCCGCGTGGCTCGGCCCATTTGGCCATGGCTCTGTGCATTATTCATCCGACAGCAGGCCGCTTCCCAGCCCTTTGGAGACGGACTCATTCAATATTTATGGGTAATTGTTTATTAAATGCAGAGCCTTGACCCTATTACGCCTATTACAGGCTGCAGAGTAGAGCAGCGCCATTTTACCATATTCCAAAGATCTACAGTCACACAAGGAGCGCCAGGGTTACGTGGAGGGATGGAGGACGACGCTGCTGGAGAGAATGATGATGAGAGAGGAAGACAGAGCTAACAGGTGAAGTAAGATACCAAAGAATTCACAAGTCAAAAGGGAAATAAAATATTTATGATTTTTGAGAAGACGTTAATACATTTAAGATTAAACACAAAATAAAAATCCTATACAACTGCCATGATTGAGTTGGTTTACTAAAATGGGTTGAGGTGAAGATCTTTAAAATGCGTACTAAGGTACTAATATAAATATCGACAGTACTGTGCACTGTCTTAGGCAGAAGGAAAAAAAGGCTGTAAAGGTGACTTCAAAAATAATGAATTTAAATCTTTCAACTTCAGAGGAAAATACTACGAGGTGCAGCAAACAGTAATAAACTAAACAAGTCAATATTTGGTGTGATGGGCCTTTTTTTTAATCATAGTCCTAGGTACAATGTGTGCAGTTTTATAAGGAAATGAGCTGGGAAGTATTACTGAGCATCTTGGAGAGTCTGTTACAGTTCTTCTGGGGACTTTGACTGTCTCACTTGCTTATTTTTTTGCAGGCAAAACCCCGGAGCCTTACTAACATTTTCCATTGTATTAAAAAACAAAGGGTGCCAAAGACTTTTGCACAGCATTGTATAGATGGACAGATGGACAGATGGACAGATGGATAGATAGATAGAAAACCTGTTTAAAGGTTGCTTGATGCTTCAATTTCACTCAGTTCTGTATTCCTGGGAGACTTGATTATAAGAGGGGCAAACTCTTGAAATTCCAATTACACGAATTCTTCAGTGCCAGTGTGGCAAGTGGGCAATTGTAAGATCATTAGTGAAGGAGTGGAAGCTTGAACATGACAGCTGGAGTAGGTCTAGGTGTGTGTGTAAGGCATTAAATGGGATAAAAGGTCATTTCTTTTCCCTCCGTGTGGGCAGAAGGCAAGGGCCACTAGAGGACAGTGTTGGAGCAGAATTGGGGTTATGTCTTGGTGCACTCGTTATTCTGCTCTAACACACATCTCTCAGAAAGACTCAAATATATCAACAAAACCGAGACCTAAACCACAACTGCTATAATACCTAAAATCTAGCTTTCCTGAAATTAATCGTATGACAGTAACACATTGCTATTACAACCATGAATTAAAAAAAAGAAGAAAAAAATTACTGTGAAGTCATTTCTGTAATAATAAATTAAAGAACTTCTAAAAAAAAAAAAAAGCCATAATAACATATAATAATAATAATAATAATAATAATAAATTTATCCATGACAATTCATTTTTATAGATAAGAAACATATTTTTATTATTTATGCATAATAAACGTTCATGCAAAATAGCTGCTGCTGCTGTAATGACGGTTTGGCATAGTGTAAAAACCAGCGCTGCTTTATTAGTGTTTCGAGGAAAACACAAATCAGCCAGAGAGGATCTGCACATGCATCTGTACCGAAGGCTGAATGTAAGTGTTGCATTGTGTTTAGTGCTGCTGGAGGGAAACTATTGTTTTAATATCTCTTTTAATAGTGTGAATAATTCAGCCTGACTTCTACACATATTTAACAACATGATGTGAGAGGCTCATCTCCCTTTCCATATTTGGTAACAAAAGGCAGGGATGTTGTGGGAGGCATTAGAAGCAGTGGAATATTTCATTACCTTTGTGCTGCTGAGGCTGATTAATCTGAAGTGTGAGTTAGAGGGCTTGAGAGTGGGTGTGGAACTAATGACACTTTTCTGAAGAGCTTTCCAGCTCACAAACACAGCCAAGATTCGGTCTCGTTAAAGAACAATTAATTAGTCCCGTAATTACGAGGATGATAGTCCAAATTAAAATTATCCCAGATTAATTAAATCACAGGAAACAAATGTAAGAAAATATTACCTTTTCAGGGAGACAAATACAATTAGAAACAGCATAACCCTCAGTATGTGGGATCTGCACGCGCACATGATCGGGGAAAAACATACTATACACATACAAACGTAATATTGTCAGTAGAAGGCAATAATATTAAATATGCAAAGCTAATTTTACACATGAACATAGTATTATAACAAATAACTCATAAATTACTACTGCTACTACTAAAAATTATAATATATTACTAATAATAATTAATACTAAGAAAATATTGCAAATAATAATTACCAGTATTACCTCTAATACTAGCAGGACTACTACTACCAATAAAAACATTACTAATAATTCATAATTAGTCATACTGCCAATACTGCTACTACTACTAATTATTATTATTATGATTATTATTATTTTAAATGAAATACTAATATTACTACTAATAATAATACTACTACTATGTAGTTATACTAATACTATTACTACTGCTGCTACTGATAATCAGTATTATAATAGTATAGCATTATAATCAGAAATAAATAGTTCTACTGCTTATACTAATACTAGTATGTAGCAATTCTACTACTAAATAAAATATCAGTACTAATAATCACCAATACTACCATTATTACTACTATTAATAAGAAAAATATTACTATCAATAATTAATACTAATACAACAACAATAATAAATTAAATACCACTACAACAAGTAATAATATTAATATGTTGGACAACATCTATTACTACTACTACTGATAGTAAGAACAGTAGCATCAAACAACAACAACAACAATAATAATAAAACATCATCATAAATGTTTATTTTTGCCATAAATGGTCCTTTATACTGACTGCTAAGTGGAAGCTGTGGAAGGCTGTTGTGTATATAACAGTAACACGATATGGATTATGGATTATAAATGCTGATTTTGATGACATTATGAAGCCGAGGCAACGGCAGAGCAAATCAGGGACAAATAAAGCAGAGGAGGAGCTCGCTTACACACTAATGCTGCTTTGTTACTTGCCGTGAATTCGAACATCCCGAGAATAAAACAGCACTTTTCCCCCTTCACTCCTCACATGATGGAATTTTTCATGTTTGGTTAGCACTGTCAGATTTAAAGCGCTGTGTGCTAATGTGTGTAATCTGCTTTGCAACACATCAATTATGATGGATCTTCCTCCAGTGCCGGTGTTTTTATTGCATTCCTCATGGTAATCACTCTTCACTAGTTTAGTAAATAACGTTCTGCGCTGTAGCACACGGCGAGCCCGGGTCTGACAACGTCTATCTCAGCAAGGAGAGAACGTTACAAAAGCTCCGCATGCTTCTGCTCATCCACATAGCCTTGTGTGTTTATAATGTCATATCTGCATGTGTAATTACAATCACATGATATGAAATAAATAGCTCTCTCTGTGTGCTATCTCCATCTGCATCATTTCTCACAGCATGCAGAGCTTTAATAAAGGTGAGCGAGGTAATAATAATGCAGCTCCCCTTATGGACAATTCACATATAGTTCAAACATGATTATATTTGGTTCACATCGTAGTAGTATATGGTCATATGGAGAAAAACTTGTGAAGATGCATTTCACTATGTTATGCCCTGAAACTGAATGTGAGCTCCGGTGGATCACATGACAACACAGGAATACTGTGTACTGTGAAATATGTGTGAAACATTACCTGTGACTGCCTAAAGGCAACACGTGTAAAATTCACATTAATTTGGCTTCTGTAATGGTCTGCATACACATGGTCAGGAAAACTCCTTTACTGAACTGCTAAACAATAACACGATGCTATTTTGAATATTATTTAAATAAATAAGGAATACACTAGGATGTGGTCATAGAAAAAAGAAATCAAGGGCAAGGGGGTATGACGCAACGTAGCAGTTACTATCCTGAAGTTGATTACTTTCCTATAATAGCACATGTTAAAGTAGTTTCATATGATTCAGTGACATGCCCCGAAAGGATCTCATTAGGATCGGAAGGCTTCACGTGGCGTGGAGGAAACACCTGATAGCTTTCACCTTCTCTGGCTGGTAGCTGCTGAGTGATAGGACGAGAAGTGGCCAAAACATTAGGAAGGAAATCAGGTGAAAATTAAAAAACAAAAAAACCTTGTTTAAATTTTTCAACGATTTTTTTTTTTTTTCAACAATTATTTTTTCAATGATCAATTTAAAAACAAATTAATTAAACGTACTTTTTAAAGGTATTTTTTTCATGAAAGGACATCTAATCATACTTTTATCCGTTTACAGCTACATTTCATTTTGTGGAACATCTGAGATACACGTTTCTGTTATGACGTCCATTAGAACAGCTATAAGCTGTTGTTTCCTCACCAGCCTCTCTTTTAGCTCTCTTATGAAGATAAAATGCTAAAACAACAATAAAAACATGCAGCTTGTCACATAGCTAGGACCCAAAAATACGTCTGCTTTTTCTGTGGCAGAAAACCAATAGGAACAGCTCTAGCTTAAAGTGCCGACATGGATTGAAGTCTTTCTTAAGCATCTCTTTGCAAAAATCTTTACCAGAGCAACAGCAAAACATTCGCTTTCTTTTTCAAATCTGTTATAGAGAATGAATCTGTTCTCTATATTTACAAGGAATTTTCTTATTTCTTTCTCTATACAAGGAAACACCTTGTGACCAGACTTGAGAATTCAACGGCACTGGGATATAATAACACCTTAAGACATACTTTCAAGGAAAATATACCAAATACAAAACTACTACACAGATTTTAACCAGCAAGCATACTTCCTGTTTTGAAACCATTTTAAAAAGTGGAAGTAGCGTTTCCATGAATGACTCTATCAGACAGATTGCAGTACTACATATGACACAAGCATATTCTTTTCCCTACTGTGTAGAACAGAATGAGAGCAGAGAGAAAGACAAAGGGAGAGAGAGAAAGAAAAGGATAGAGAAAGAAAGACAGAGAGAAAGAGAGTTTGATTTGTAGTGTCAGTTCTAATCCCTTCTCTCTACAGCAGAAGTGATAACAGTGGGCTTAAGACCAGCTTCGTCCCGCTCACCACACAACAAAGCCCCGTTTGTTCAGCAGCTCACCTGAGACTGGAGTATCAGCCACAACCTCACTGCCTCTGCACGCACGCACACACACACACACACACACACACACACACACACACGCGCTTCATCAGGGCTCTTGTCTTGTCCAGGCTGAGAGAAGCTGCGGAGAGCAGAGGTATTTCACTCAGCAGGGTTTCAAACTGCAACGAGCTCGGGGTCACGAGGTGTCGGAGAACATTAACATCTCTTCAAAAGTGTTAATGAAAATCAGACCCAGACCATGTGTATTAATACATAAAGCATCATAGTAGATATGAAAGGATCACAGCATCTCATCACAGTAAAGTCTCAAAGACAGGCTAAGTTAGTCATTATGCTGATAACACAACTCCACAAGCCTTCACTTCATACCTCTAAATATAAAATACTAGACATTCTGACAATCTTATGACAAAACTGTCGGAGAAGAAAAGCCTTGCTGACCAGACGGAGTGTCAGAATCTCACAGATAAAGAATTACTGACAAGAGGAGCAAAGGAATAGGACAGTACAGAATAGAAAAAGTGTTTCTTCTTATAAGGCAGTGAAAATAGTAGCAATAGCACATGGCTGTGTGGTGAAAGAGAAAGGAAAAACAGAAGCGCATGCTGTAATAACATTTCTCTACAGCCCAACACTACAGGCTTAAAAAAGCTACAGTCGCTCCAATGAAAAGCACAAACACCGCATTTCATATACACATTAATATGTTTCATAGATATAATATGCAAAGAATCAAACACACGCCGGTGTAATGCTATAGGAAAATAATCAACTATCAGTTGGTGTGATGTGGCCCAACATACAGCAGAGTTACTGTCACCACGCTCAAGCTGATTAAGTTAATTAGTCGAATTTCTTGCCTTCTTAACGCGTTTGAGACGCATCAAACAGTAAATAATACAAATACAGTAAATAGCCCTATTCCACAACCGTAGTAATCCATATTATGCCAAGAAGCGCTCAACTAAGGAAAGATAAATGAAAGTCCATCACTATTTAAAAAAATCTTTTAAGTAACAAAAATAAAGAAAAACATCAGAAGTAGAAACATTAGAACAATTAGAAGGTGTGTCCAAACCTTTCACTGGTACTGTATATGTTTACGGTCATGTTTAATGTTGTCAATTATCTGTTAGACAAATTACTTCCTGTTATTATGTACATTATAAGATGTAAAGAATAACACGGAGGAGGGGCGTACAGGCAAGTGGAGTGCTGCTACCCCTCCAGAAGTCCACACAGTGGACATGGAGTGCGTTATTCCGCTTATACCACAGCAATTACGATGTTTAACTTATAAATGTACAAAATGACCACATATGACAACGTTAGTTACCTACAGCATAACTGACAACTGCAATAAACAGCCATTCTTCACCAGCTTCTCTCACTCTCAACAAACGCAAGCATTTCAGCAAGAAAAACAGAATACATTAATCCCGCCCTGAAGACTTTCCTTTGCTTATAAATGTCACAGAGCAGTGACCGCTACTAAGTGCTTACAATGAGACTCCTGCCATTATTACATAAATGTTACATGAATGTCTCCTAACAAAAAACTTCACTGTATTAATGATTAAAGGTTTTAATATTTTTAATGTTTTAACCTTTGTTAAAACAACACTTTTTAAAAAAATCAGTGTATGGCGTCTGCTATGCACGTCACTGTGTAGGAGCTGTTACTGTAGAAACACTAACATATTAAACAAAGCGCATTAATATGAACTATTATTCATGTTACAGCCGGTACTAATTTCCGAGGCATGCTGTTACATGACAATAATGTACCCCTTCTGACCAATCAGATTCCAGCATTCTACCACACTGTGGTAGAAAGACAGTCGTTCTCTCATCAGCCTCTGTTTTTTTTTTCGTTTTTAAGAGCTAATCGTGTTCCTGTGAAACCAGAAAGCGCAAAGCTCTCTGTCCTGAAGACTCTCCCGTGGTAAAAAAAAAACTTACTGACTGCAAGCATTGACACTGGAGACTCCTTCCATAAATGTTAAATAAAAGTCTCCTTACAGAAATTCACCAGTACAATTCCTGAGTTCAGTAACAATACAGATTCTAAAAACTTTTTATTACTACCCTTAGATTATATTGAACATCTGCCCAGTGACTGAATAGTTACTATAGAAACGATTAATATAAATCTATGATTTGCCGTGCAATTGTCACTTCAGTCCGAGCTGCTGACCAATCAGATTCCAGAATTCAACAGCATTGTGGTCTAAAACAAAACGAACATAAAATGTAATAAGTTGTGTTGATTTTGTAGCTTTACAACTGATATCTAAACTCCGTGCTGTTTTTGAGATATCGTATCCACTCCAGCACAGCTGGGACAATCACAGCCAAGTCTCCCAAAAACAGGATATGAAGAAATGTTGGTGTTTTCCCAGTGGCCCTAACCCTTCCTCTGCCAATCACTTAAGACTCATTAGACATCCGCCCACCTGCAGTGTTGAGCAGAGAGATGGGAGCAGGCTGCCCTTCTGCCCCAGTGTAGGCTCCAGCTGCAGGAGAACGTGACACACCTGGGGATGTCCAGTGGTGAGACGCAAGCTGTGCTGTGTTGATATTGCTGGATTGTGTGTCAGCTTTTATACACGGCCACATGTACTTTCCAGCACCACATGAGATTCTTCGAGTTCACGAGTGTTATCTTGCACCATCTCAACACAGACAGTGGACAAAAGTCAACCCTATGCGTACTAAAGGCAACACGTCTGACCTTAATGAGACCCTGAGCTCTGGCTGAGACTGATTTGCCTCGCACTGTGGGTGATCATAAACTCCATACTGATTGGTCTTTATGACTCATCAGCTGCTGTTTTTTAGAGAGGAAAAAAGAAGTTTTCACTTCCAAAATCAGGCAAAGATGACTTCTTCCTCTCCTGCACAATCCTCTTGTGTAAATATAGCATTCTGCGTTTCGCCTTCCAATCCAATAACTCAGTCTAATTATCCCTCCACTGATAAAAGCAGACACGTCAACGTTCACTACTTTATAGCATTTAAAAGTGTCCGAACCAGGAATCAGGTGGTTTCCTTCAGAAAACTGCTCGTACGTTAGCCGAGATGTTACCCTCTTGTCAGCCTCACCCCCATCTTGTTTTGCCAGGTGGAGTCTCTACACTCGCTGCTGTTTTGATCGAAAGCAGCTGCTGGGGCCCAATACCAGTTTAGTCTGTAAAAAGCAGCCAGCACAAACAAATACGTCTGAGGCCTCGCTATGATCATACTGCATCTGCCAACCATTAGACAAGTAGAAAAAGAACCATGGATAAACAGAGTACAAATAAAGGAGAGAGTGTGTAACGGTAAATAAATAAACACATCCACGGTATCTTTGTTCATTAGGGCTAAGGGAAGCTGGGAAAATATCCACAGCTTCACGCAGAAGCTTCACACTTCTTCACACCTTCCCATCCTGCACTGCACCACTGCTAACAAGAAAGCCCTAGCAGGCAGAGAGAAGAGAACAGAATTTTACCACACAGAAACAGTCTGACTGCTATTTCATAATAAGCACCTACTCCATTTTTTCTTTACAGACAAACAGACTACAGATCAGCCATCTTGGTTTGTTATTGGCTAACAAGACTGAGGCTCATGCGTCACAGGTTAAAGTTGACCGGATAAAGATGGAGAGAAGTAAAATGAACTGCCATCGGAATCTTTCACGTCTAGCGTCTCCGTGTTTCCCATACAGTGAATCGGCTTTTCCTTTCAGAGAATTTCATTTGTATTTGTTCTAATGACTGCTTTAGCTGAAAAAGCAGAAAAGTGGAGTTTTCAGATGTCTCCCATGAGGGCGTAGCAAAGTGTCAAAACGGTAAATACTAAAACTAAAGCATAGATGATGATGCAAAGCCTCACCTTCACTTATCTCAGTAAACCTTTACACAACTTTACTGAATAACTAAGTACACCTGTTGCTCAGCTTATTGCAATTACTACAGCATTACTATAATTTTTCAATAAATTAAAAAAATCTAATAGTTGTTGTAATTCCCCAATTAAACCCAGACTGGACACTTCCATCCATCCATCCATTATCTATACCGCTTTATTCATCTGGGTCGCGGGGAAGCTGGAGCCAATCCCAGCATCTTGGGGTGAGAGGCGGGGTACACCCTGGGCAGGTCGCC
>JAQQZR010000004.1:8063939-8076563 GCA_030068235.1 Notoglanidium macrostoma
CCCTGGGTGACCCGGGGATCAAACCCAGGACCTTCTTGCTGTGAGGCGACAGTGCTAACCACCGCACCACCGTGCCGTCCAGACTGGACACTTAAAGCTTTATTAAAAATCTAAAAAAGCCAAGGAACTTTTTTTCTTCGTTCCCTCCTGATGTGTGTTTTGCGACCTATACACACTTCTCCTGACAGTTTAGACATTCTCACAACATTTCTGATCATGTAAATTTGCACACCTATACACAGTATAAAACATCAATTGGAAAACAATAATGCAGCTATTTTCTCAGACAGCTGAATCAGAGCGTGAGTGCACATTTATGGTGAACCTGGCTGCTTTGTTACCTCCATGCGGTGTGTTGTGGAGCTGATGAAAAAATGAGCAGTGGTAAGAAACTCCAGCATGTCAAAGCCACTGAAGTGAATGCCTAACACATGCGATTCCTGGGAATGCTAAATAGTTAAAAAGCAATGAAAAGCTTTTGTGTTGATGGCTGAAAAGTGAAAGGTGCTCACATTTGTAACAAGATCTCCGAGTGCATGCACACACACACACACACACACACACACACACACACACACAGACCCACACACACGAAAACAGCCTGCCTAAAATCTCTCATGCCAGTGTAGCAGAAAGAGAAGTGGAGAAGGAAAAGACAGGTAGATGGGGAGAGAGAGACCTTTTTTTTTTTTTTTTTACTTTTAAGACTCCTTTAATGCATCAGTTCAGCATATTTACATAATCACTTTTTTTTTTTTAAAGAACTCCATCAGACCCCTTCCCACTCCCTCCACCCAAAAAAAAAAAACTGAACTCCTTTCAGTTCTAATTTCATTTTTGTGCTGATTTTACAATTTTTGCTTTGTCTGGGAAGTTTTTTTATTGAGACATTCCTTTTACCTTTGGTCAGTTCTAAGAAACTATTAATCAGTGTTTAGACGTACAGTCGCACAGGCTGTTCTGAAAAGTGCTTTGGCTGGTCTAGGTTGACCTCTGACCTCGGGGTCTTTACTAATGCTAGCATCTGCAGCAGGATTAGTGCTGACACCATCTCTGGTGACTGCAGTAACATTGGTGTCACATGATTGTTAGCATTAGTGCTGGTCAAGCAGACTCAGTGAGTCAGTGTTAAGGAAACTGTTGTGTTCATCACTGACTTCTTCTATCTCTGGCCCCGGTGTGTCACTGCTATGTGTATTGATTACTCCAGGCTCGGGCTCCTCAGTGCTCTCCTGCTGACTGCCCCATGGTGCTGCTGCTGCAAACCGACAGAGTCGCTCTCTAAGCTCCTCAGCTGTACAGCTCCGTGCAGACAGACACACGTTTTGTGCTAAATGTTCACACACTCACACACTCAAAGCATTTCAGAGGTTCTTGTAGCTGCAGACGGGGGAAATGTACCAAGGCGGCTTTCACACATATTCCAGTTTGGACCAGCTTATTGATGAGGTTTTGTTGTGTCAGGAATACCAGCACTGCTTTGTTGATTCGGGAGGCCTTGTGGTTGTTGTGATCCGTGGCACTGTGGCGGACTCATGCACATCACACCATCATGCTTCTCTCAGTTACTCAGATACTCCAGCCCCCTACAATGGCATTGACTTTCCACCAAATGGGTTTTCACTACAGTGCAGGTTCTTCAGTATGAACCTGGTAGAACTGAAGTCAGCAGATGACGTCTGGGTGGGGTGCATGGCCCGCTGGCTTATGGGACCAGAACGCAAGTGGGCTGAGAGATTCATTGCCATGGAGCACCCGTGTGTCAACCATGCTAAGTACATTGGGGACATGGTCAATGGCTCTACTGGGCCAACTGAAGGGAAGTACCCCATAAAATGTTTTGGGGGAGCTTTTTCCCCCCAAAATCTTCTTTGGATGGCACTCTGGAGCACTGGCCATCCTGTCTTCCACTGGAGGGAGCTCTGGAGTGGTTGCCTGTTCTTGGCCACTGGAGGGAGCTCTGGAGTGGTGTCGGGCCTTTGATAGAGAGCTCCTTGATGTAGGCCGCTCTGCTGGTGTTGGGGAAACCTCAAAGCCCTTAGCTTTGGCCCTCAAAGCCCAGTTCTAGTCTATGCCCATGATCATGCCCATGTCACAGTCCTGTTCCATGTCTTGGCCCATGCCGGAATCCTTGCCTGAGCCCACCTCCTTGACTGTGTTTGCTTCCTTGCCTGAGCCTAGAGGCCCGGGACTGCCGTTGGGGGAGTGTTTTGTTGGGCGTTACAGGAGTAGCACCTTTGGAGGATGGATCTGTCAGGCTGCTGACCTGACACAGGAATATCTGACACTAACTCAATATCTGTTTTGACTTCGTGGGAAATTTGGTCAGTCCTCATGCACAAAAAAAAAACCAAAAACAAAACCCACCACCACCACCATCAACCAACAGCCAAAAAAGTTTCCATATTGTTACTGAGGTTAGGGTTAAAGGTGCGGTCATCGATTCTAATCCAATACACTCTCATAATATATATATTCTTCTAGTATAAATAAATATTTCTGTATAAATATAATATTATATAAATATATTTATATATAAATGTCTCTTCAAGGTCCGCTAGCTGTGTGCGCTGAAAAAATTTTTTGTTCCTGCACTGACCTGGCTCTGTAAATGGGGAAAAAAGGAAAGAGGCATGGACCAAGCCATACAACAATATTCCAGCCAATCAGGAACAGGGGGTGTACTCCAGTCAATCACAGGGCAGGGAGACGGGGAGGCGGAGAGGAGATTGGGGTGTCATTGTTAGTGTCGTTGCCCTGGCGATGCATATCTATGAACTTGGGAGGCGGAGCGTCCAAAGGAGAACTGAAGAGAGGTGTACATTTGTTTGGCTGTTGAGTTCAAATATCAACAATCTTTCCCAACAATTGGCAATCCCACTCTTAAGCTTAGATTGAGTTGTGACACTGTACCAATAAGCTATTATACTATTTTTGTCAGTGGAAAGTCCTCATAAAGAAAAATGAACGTGTGTCTGCGTGTGTATTTTTAGTCCTTCCACAACCATAATTAATTAATCACTGCTGAGGTGGATAGTGGTCCAAATGGCATCAGTGTCATTTATTATAATAATTCATATTTGACAAGAACAGGCTTTGACACCTTTCACACAGCAAATGGTGAAGGACAAGTGAGAACCATCTCTCTCTCTCCATCAGAAATCCAGCATAATACAGCCATCCCTTTCCCTTCTCCAATGCCATGATGTACAGTGCAAAAATCTTTTTTAAGTACAAATTTTGTTATAGATATTTATTTTATGAATTCTGCATTACTGAGTCAGTACAAAACATCTTAGATTACCAAATAATGTGTATTTGATGCGTATGTCAATAAAGAAAGCGGCATATTACATGATACACCGCTTTTCAGACAAAAAACATAATGAAGGCTCCTGGGTATTGCATGCAAAAAGAAGAAGCAAGTACAACACTCAAAGTCTCCAGAACTGTAGCAGACTCTCCAAGATGCTCAGTAAAACCTACCAGCTCATTTCCTTATAAGACTGTACAAATTGTGCCTGGGACTTCTGTTAAAAAAAAAAGAAAGAAAGAAAAACAGACAAGCAAAGGGTCATCACACCAAATACTGTCTTTGTACAGTTTATTACTATATATAGAAAGATTTAATTTAGTAACTTCTGAAGTCGTCTTTACTTTACAGCATTTCTTTGCGCGTGCCTAAGACTTCTGCATGCTACTGTACATTTCATGCTATGTTTTCAGGAATAGCATGAAGAGTACACACACAAAACTCTTGAGAAATGTGACACATGGAGAAGTACAACACTCCGGCTCCACACACACACACACACACACACACACACACCCACACACACAGGTCCTCATCAGCCGAAGGATACAGCCACAATGATGCAGGCAGAAAAGTGTCAGAGGCGAGCAGAAGCAGCGGAGCTGGATGTGGCTCTGGAGGGAGTTCCTCAGGCTACGACTGAGTGACAGCACACACCGAGTCAAGAGGAGAAATGAAAGAAGGCACACTATCATGCCATCCCAAGTGCTCCTCATTACCCAAAACATATTACACTCCCAACATTAACGCTAAAGGAGAATCTGTACACACAGGCCATTACTCACACCTAGACATGCTCTCTCTCTCTCTCTCTCTCTCTTGCACTGTGTGTGTGTGTGTGTGTGTGTGTGTGTGTGTGTGTGTGTTTTTCCCAGGAATGAGAGGATGGCTGAAGGTCGCTAAGACATTGAGGCAATCACTCTAATGAAAACAAACGAGTGAGAAGGAGGCTGCTCGGCCGGTAGATAATCAAACACACTCCAGACAGACAGACAGTTAGAAAGACTGAGAGAGAGAGAGACAGAAAGAAGAAAGTTTCCAGGCTACTTTTAGGGAGGTGTGAGGATAAACAGCTATAAGGAATTAATCTTTCAGTACTACACAAAGATAGAAATTCAGCACAGAGCCTAACACTTTACAGGAATGGACTCACTACTATTGTTGAACAAATAAAGTACTCCATTAAAAATTCTATATGAATTATTTTTGCATTCAAATGCATTACGAAATTAATTAGCCTAGCAAAAATATACTGCCACAGACAGAATTAACATTAGCAGCAATGCTAGTGAGTTGGTGAGACACTCAGTTTCAGTGTCAGTTTTTTAAGGCAGTATCGTCAGGGCTTAATCAGTCTTGCTTATGTTTTTTAACTGTTTCTGTCACATGCAGAGCTTGATTTTATGTGTTAAGTCATCCACTGCCCATGTAAACATCTTCAACATTTCTCTTACGCAGGAATTACTTGTTAAGGTCTAAACCACTTTCAAAATCCAGTTAGGCCGAATCCCAAATGGACTACAATTTAATATGTATGCTCATTACTTAGGGTATAACACAATGCTATAACAGGGTTTAGTGCAATAGAAGGCCATTTGAGACTCACTCACTCAGTCACTCACTCACTCAAAGCTCTTTATCCTGGATATGATGTTTGTACTTCGCAGAGCACCCTGCATACAAAAACAGAAGCACACACAAAATTACTTACAATTTATCAAAGCCAATACATCAGTACGTTTAAAGGAGGTGTGATGTGGAAAAGCTAATCACAGTTCAGATTCCCCCTGCAAAAAAGTGTGATTTCATGAAGTGCATTCTATATTTAATAATAAAAAATTTTATAATTTAAAAAATAATAATAACACGAATTGATACATAAATTACATGCCTTTATTCAAATCCCCCCTTTTTATGTAAAGTGTCAGGCATCATTTAGCCTAAAAGTTGCGTAAATACATGACTCAACAGACTTAGGGTAGGTGGTGAAAAATAAAACATGAGATTTTCAATATTTAAATGTTTCTTCTTGGCCTGGATTCATAAACAGTCTGAAAAACGGAATATTATTTGAACAGTGAAATGAAGGATGGTGTATCACTACAAATGCAGTGATGCAACACTGGGGCATTTCAGGGAAATTTTAAGATTCAGCTCATAAACTCCACCGATCATGTATCCTAATTGTCTGCCTGCAAAGGCCACGCAGAGCTGGCGAGTGCCCTGCACACGGCGAGACATGCCGAGCCAGCCACGGCTTCTTCATTAACATGGAGGCTAATTAATGAGCAGCTGTAACTCAGAGTGTAACATGAAGGCAACAGATGTGCCGTAATATCCCTACTGGTGGGGGGGAGGGAGTGAGCGAGGAAAAGAGAGAGCGAGAGAGAGAGAGAGAGAGAGAGAGAGAGAGAGAGAGAGAGTGGGGCATCATAAGGAGATCATTGAGACATTAGCACTGATCAATACGCTGAAGCCCACTATTGCATATAAACCATCCCAATGGAGCCAGTGCCTGAGGCAGCTTAGAGAGAGTGAGAGAGCGAGAGAGAGAGAGAGAGAGAGAGTTAGGAAACACAGGCATTTCATAGAGTACACACACAACCATTACTCAAACACACACACTGAAGCTTTAAACACTTGCTCAAGAACACAATATTCCCATTGACTGAGCTGCAGGTGTGCAATAGGTTTTGACACATTGCCTCCCAAGACATCTTAATAAAGGCATTATTGTGTTACGGGAGTATATGGAACTGTCAACATTAATTATTAATAAACCTTAAGTTGCTGTAAACGCTCTGAACTGTGCACTCTACAACATAGTCAGCCCTTCAGTAACTGAGGAAGATGTGATTTCTAGAAGTGCCAATCATTTAAAACTTATAGCAAGGCACCATGGACAGAGAACATTATCCGTAATAAGCTAGAACTTCGAAACCTTAGTGACGTTTTTTGCAGAGTTAAAGTTAGCGGCTTGTTTAATTGTAGGTAGAGATCTAGATTTTTATTGAGGAAGCCAGAGGTGTCAGTGGCAAGGAAAAACTCCACGAGAAGACATGAGGAAGAAACTTTGAGAGGAATAATACTCAAAAAGGACTCGGTCCTCTTCTGAGTGACACTGGATCGTGTGTTCACTAAGAATGTTCAGTGTCAGCATGTCGGGCTGAATTCAGAGTTGCTTGGCATAAAACTGAGCCATGACTCAGTCTCAATTTGAACTTAATTTCTTAAGAGATAATTTCGACCTGAGTGAGGACCAGTGTTAAGTCCAACAACACAGCGTCATAGCTGATGCAACCACATTATATCATGCAATACTAAATACATAAACATGGCATTATTAATTAATTGATTACCGTTAAATTAGTTGAAAACGTTTGGACTTCGCTGACTTGAATACGGCCCTATGAGCATACTTTGCTTAAGAGTCCTGGGATGACAGTCTTTATGATTACAGCAGCAGTTCTTAGGGACAAATTTGTGGCTGAATGTGGTAAATCAAAAACCATTCAAGAAATAATTCACTCTTCTATTTGTGTAAAGATTCCGAGTTAAACCTCTACTGGTTAATATTAATATGGTTTAATCCTTAGTTACATTTAACCTAATTTACAGATTAGATTAAAAAAGAGGCTGTGTATACAGGAGTAAGCTTTACAGCGTAATAGCCTCGGTTTTTGTTTTGTGAATACATGAGCTTGGTGGTATACACATTCCAAGCTGTGGCTCAACATCTGCTTTCAAATAAAAGCTCACGACTACACGTCTTTATCGCAAGCCATCTAACGACACTGCTATGAAAAAAAACTGAAAGGAAATCTCTTGATCAGTTTTGTCATATTTTTATACTCTTGCCATTTGAAGATAAAAACATTCAGTCAGATTATTTACTGCAATTGTAGTTTCACAGGAAATTTTGCACATATCCATTATAAGGCATTTAATATGAGGATTTTTATTGTGGAGAAAAAAGCACTGTTGCCATTCCTAACACAGAGCCTCTCTCTGACTCAGCATTCCCAGTAAAAGGCCTTGGGACTGAGGGTGTATTATGTGTTCGTAGGATGCAGGCTGTTCTTTCACTCCATCTATCAGACAGCAGGCATGGAAGTGTGTGCCGGAGCAGTAAACACCAGGTAGAGCTCCAGCAACCCTGCGGTGCAGGGCCGACACTTATCCCATTCTGAAAGCTCCCTCACAGACCCCCTCTAATAAACCCTTCAAAAAGCCGCCACGCTATCTCCATTCTGTTTTATGACCATGGTGAGTGTGTGCCCGCGTGTGTGTGTATGTATGTGTGTGTGTGTGCGTGCATGTGTCGGCTGGCTGTTGACACAGGTTGCTTCAGTAGTGTAAGCTCTTGAGCGCAGTCTGCAGGGAGGATTGACTGTAATCGAGCTGAGCTTCTGTCCCTTAAGCTGTGAGGATGCGAGCCAGATCGCTCCAGGGCCTGTGTCGTTTGGTGGGTCAGTGGCACACACACACACACACACACACACACACACACACACACACACACACACAGAAGTGGCTTTTTCACAGGAAGCCCCATAATGGTCTCTCATAGTCATTCAGCGCATGTCACGAACGTGTCAGTGTAAAAGATATCTAAACAAGGAAGCCTAAAGGGTGGTGTAAAGACAGGGACATGCTGAGAGCTCATAACCTGAGCTCTGGATGAGATCTTGTGTAGATAATATTGTGGCCATATAGCAAAGCTGAGAGTTTAGCTTTTAATCACGCTGCACTGGTACTAGAAAGTGTTGTAGCACAAATAAAAATACTACACAAAAAAAAGTGTCCACAAGGGGCCATTTTAAGTGTGAAAAACACTTGGTAATTTTGAAATCACTCCCTCACTCCCTCAGCCATTAACAGGCTGAACTGTGTTCAGAAGATACTATCATCACCCACCATTACACAAAACGTTACAAATTACATAAGTACTTAAAGGCGAGTTAAGTACACATTTGCTTTAGTGGTCCTTCAATACCATGTTTATTTATATTTAAATGCAACGTTGGATGCTCCGGTATACATCCTGCTGTAAGCATACTGGATTTTCAGTGCACTATAGGTTTCTGTCTAGTTCATAAAGTAGCCTGGGGACATCCCTCCATTGCTCAGGATTACATTCCAAAGACTCAGTGCTGATGTTAATTCTAGCTTTCTCTCTTTTGTGAGAATGAGTGGACAGCAAAATGTTGAATTAAATTTCCAGCCCTGTTAGAGTGACTAGAGGAGATATTGTTCGATATTACACAGTTACAGTTACACATTAACAAACCAAAAAATGCAAGAGGATCAGAAAACACAACAGCAACATCAAAGATGATCTTAAAATGGAAAGTCCTTATTAAACGTCACATGCTCATCTCTGATTGGCTACAGCAAGCGTCAGTCTGCGAAATGGCGAAAAACGGAGAGCTGGGGATGTTTGAAGTAAGAGCCTAAATGAATCTACTGATGCTTTTATTCATGATTGGTTTTATCAGTGACATTCATTTGATGTTGTTTTAGATATTAAAATTCAAATTTGCACAGCATTAATATGAGCATGTGAACGCTGAAAACTTGCGTAAAGGATGACGGGATATTCAGAATGAAATGTTACTCCTCACTGTTACCACATAAGTAACTTTGTATTAAATTGTTTTGAAAAGGTCCACTTCTTTTTCCTTGTGACAGTCATACACTGTATTCAGGAAGCAACGAGCTTGTGATGCTCAGTAAGGGCCTGCCCTTTCCGTTTCAAGTGCACGTGCATGTGTTTCCAAATTTGCTGCTGCGTTTCAGGTTTGTTATGTTTTGCAACATACATAGTAACTTAACACCTTCAAGTGTATAGCAAGTGGATGAATTTCTCCCAACCCTTTAGAGCAATATTGTTGTGTACAAGTCTGTATGGAGCGTTCTCCATATTACTCCCTAATGTAAGCATCACTAGCATTCTAGGTGCTGAAGGACAAGATATCAGTAGCAGAATTTAATGAGTGTCCTGAAAGCCTCGTTAGGATCTGCCACGCTACTTAGCATTCAGCTGGGAGGCTACAATCAATTTTTCATGTTGATGTGGGAATATTTGTGTGGATGCAGCAAATATTTCCCATGCTGCTGAAAACAAAAAGGGGTGAGTGTGCCGGGCCGTGTATGAATGCGAGCGCAGAGGGATCTTTGAAGGTTCTCCTTCAAAGCGAAGCTAGCCTGCACGGGTGCGCCGGGGGATTTGTGTTATTAATTGAAGTTAATTTTCTGGGATATCAGTTTGCCAGGCACGTGGGGAAGATTGATGGCCCCTGCACATCTCCCCAGCGCTGGGAAATGACACTGTTCCTTCACAGGCACACACGCTTTTATCATCCCAAATCAAATTATAAACAGGGGGGCCGAGATCGCTGCAACCTGGCTGGGGGAGATCTGCGAAAGATTAATTATGCTGGCTGGGCAAAGACAGGATGGAAAAGGGAAAAAAAAAAATAGCAAGGAGGGCAAGGGATGGGAATGCGTCAGTGTGTGTATGAATGTGTGTGTGTGTGTGACAGAGTCAGAGAAGGGGGGTTCAGTGCTATGTAAAAGTGGGAAGTCAATTGGACAATGGGTAATTAGCGAAGGCTGTGTCTAGTCAAAGGCACCAAGGACACAGGCCTCTCTCTCTCTCGCAGTCTATGATGCACAGGGCCGCACTGTGAACCCTGCATTTAATTAGAGCACTTTGATACCCATAGGAGAGCAGTGCCCTGGGGCATCCTAAACACTGACTGACACCCGGCAGCCCTGGCCGCTCCCTGCACTCCAATTAGAGACGCACCAAGCTGGGAGGAGCACCCTCCCCTTGGCACGTGTACACCATACACACCACCTCCCCCAACTATGCCAAACAAGCCCACGTCAAATTGGCATTTGGATTAAACGGTGTGCCGAGATGCCCTGAAGGACGGCAGGGGGGAGGGAGAGGGTTCTCACCTGAGCTAATCTAGGTGCCCGATGCTGTCATTATAATAAGCATTTTTCAGAAAGATAGAGTCAGAATGGAAACACATCGTCCCTTTCCACCTTCTCCTGACCGAGCCGAGGAGCCACGTGTAATATTAATGCCACAGCAGCTGAATAAATGATAACAATAGCAGAAGCTTTGCTGCATTACACTGGTGTATTTTTAATGCACGGGGACAGTCCTGACACCGCAGCATTTTCCGAGGTTCCTCTACACACACACAAACACAGTGCATGAATTATGCAGCTCGGTGCTTTGATGTGCACATTCACATGTTTGGTAAACAAAGTGCTTCTCTTATGCCAACAAGATGTTACTTTGAATAATAGATATTTCATAGAGCATCACTTGCAAAAAAGTGGATGTAATTTGTTGTATTATTCACACACTCTCCTGTCAATCTCGGCAGAAACGCCAGTCACAAACAGACGCCATCATCACAAACACGCACAGTCGGCCTGCGACACTCGTGCGAAATAAAAGGGTCTGTTTATAGAAGCATCCTAAAGCGTTCATCCTATTGCGCTATGAAAGAAAACTTTGCTTTCTGGAGGGTGAAAGCAATGAAAACAGGATAAATATCTGAATAAACAAAGACAATCCCAATGTGAGCTGCACAAACAGCCTGTCAGCCTTCATGATCCTATAAAGCTTTTCAAGAGCAAAAGCAGTCCCATATGAAGCTGTCAAACAATGAAAAGCTCAGAACACAGCTTTGGAGTGGATACCAGAGGAGCGATCACTGCCAGTAAGCTGCAGGAAGCTGGTGTTTACAGGGGGTTCAGAACGCCGTACTGTCTCCTTCCATGTACACTGTCTGATCAAAGATTATCTTTATCGATAGAGACTGTCAAGTAAACACACGCGAGTAACTCTGACATATCTGACAGTGCTCTGACAGGACTTCACAATTAATTGCATTTTAATCACAATCATGAATTTTGGTTTTCTCAATTCATTCATCATCATTGGCTGCGATATCACTGATTTCTTAGACAAGGTTAGATAAGGGAATATTGTGTTTTATTGACTCTCATGCAATACGTCCTGAGCTCGACATTCATACAGTCTGGACAGAAGCCTGTCTCTCATTTGGAGGCGTGAATTCTACATAATTCTACTTAAATTAAATCACTTAAGTGTGACATCTACAGTTTACTATCAATCCCACTGGTTTTTGCCATCTGATACTGTTGTATTTTGGTAGCGTGCACTGTCCAGTGTATTTATTGTCCAGTGCATTTACTATATTGTATATTTATTGTCCAGTGTATTTACTATATTGTGTATTTATTGTCCAGTGTATTTATTCTGCTGTGTATTTATTGCATTGTGTATTTACTGCCCTGTCTATTTATTGGCCTGTGTAATTACTCTCTTGTGCATTTACTACCACTGTATTTAATGTCAATTTACAGTCCTGCGTATTTATTGTGTTGTGTATTATTGTGCTGTATATTTATTCTGATGTGTATTTACTGTACTGTGTATTTATGGTGCTACGTATTTATTGTACCATGTAGTGCTGTGTATTTGTGCATTGTATTTGTTGTGTTGTGTATTTGTGTTGTGTAGTGCTTTGTATTTATTGGGCTGTGTATTTTACTGTCCTTTGCATTTATTGTACCATTTGTATATTTAGTTAGCAGTGTACATATTGTGCTTTATATTTATTGTACTGTGTTATATATTTGTTGAGCGGGGTATTTCTTGTGCAGTGCTGTATATTTACTGCGCTTTGTGTTTATTGTATTGTGTGTTTATTGTGCTGTGTATTTATTGTGCTGTATATTTTTTGCGCTTTGTTTATTGTGCTGTGTATTTATTGTGCTGTGTTTATTGTGCTGTGTTTATTGTGCTGTGTATTTATTGTTCTGTGTATTTATTGTGCTGTGTATTTATCGTGCTGTATATTTTTTGTGCTTTGTTTATTGTGCTGTGTATTTATTGTCCTGTGTTTATTATGCTGTGTAGTTATTGTGCTGTGTTTATTGTGCTGTGTATTTATTTTGCTGTGTATTTATTGTGCTGTGTATTTATCGTGCTGTATATTTTTTGTGCTTTGTTTATTGTTCTGTGTTTATTATGCTGTGTAGTTATTGTGCTGTGTATTTATTGTTCTTTGTTTATTGTGCTGTGTATTTATTGTGCTGTGTTTATTGTTCTTTGTTTATTGTGCTGTGTATTTATTGTGCTGTGTATTTATTGTCCTGTGTTTATTGTGCTGTATATTTATAGTGCTGTATATTTATAGTGCTGTGTATTTATTGTGTTTTGTATTTATTGTCCTGTGTTTATTGTGCTGTATATTTAT
>JAQQZR010000004.1:8090693-8118948 GCA_030068235.1 Notoglanidium macrostoma
GATTGTCTCATATGGCTGTCCAGAGTATTCAAAATACCTCTGCTTTGTGACACTACGCACGTAAAGACATTAAAACCGATGAATTTCTGATGCTTGTTTAAAAGAAAAGGTTTGCCCAGGCATCCCTTAACCAGTAGGAACATGAGGAGCTTAAAAAGTGTGTCTGATGCTTTCTGAATTCTGCATGCCAATCAATATTAGCCCCGTTCCTCAGCTCAGAAAATAACGAGTCATAAAAAAGTCATGATGCTCATTTCCAGGATGATAACAGAAGTAAAACACAAGCCTCAGTAGAGGAATTTCTTTCTCTCGACTTACAGTAGCTACTGTCCTTGCATTAAAGTCAGACTGACATGAGCCCATAGAACCGTAGCCAGGTACAAGTATCCTTATTTGAACCTTATGTTTTGTAATGTACCATGTGTGCTGCATTTAGAGCTCTTCTCTTTACGAGTGGTTACGTGTGCTGCGGTGTCAACAGTGTCTACATAAAAATCTTAACAGGGTGACAAAAAAAGCTGAAACTCCTCGGGTGTATCAGTGGACATATTCTGGCTAATTTCAATGAAACACTGAGGCGGACGTTGAGTGTGAGGGCTAAGTAATAGCTTAATAGTGCTCCTCCGTTTGTTTTTTCCCAACTAAGGAAAGAGACCACGTTCCCGCCCACTTGGTTTCTACTGGCTCATGAAAGTGAGGTAAATTCACCTAGATAAAGTTACCAGAATTACATCCTTTTCCCTTCAGTGAACTGGCTTTATGTACATTTTGTTTGTTTGACGTAACTGCTGCTTGACCTAAAAAAAGAAAAAAAAAGAAGAAAAGAAAACCACGTTTCGGGCGGCTTATAGAAAATAGCAAAAGGGTCAAAAATCTACAATTAAACCATAAATATTGACACCTCTATAGTTGTAAAGTGTAAAAATTCTGAAGAAAATAATTCAATCCAGTGTCTCCTTGCCACATTTATACAGCTGGGTCCAATCCCTCAAAGGTTTCTGGGTAAAATGTAACCCTTATTAGAAAAAATAAATAAATGACAAGTAGTCAATAACAAATGGTGGCTGTATCTTGCAACAAGCCGACGATCCGAAATATAAAGCAAATCCGACAGGATAAATCGAGGAGATTTTGCTTTTTCGAAGACGCTAGCGTTAGAGCCGCTATATTTACAAGAATAGACAAAGATTTCATGTACAACTGAGAAAAAGTTATCCTATATCACTGTAACAAAGTGTGTATGTAGATGTTAGCACTTCTGTATGTAGGGACGGATCCTTCAGGTCACATGGCATCGAGAGCGCAGCCCTGTTGAATAAAGGTTACATGCAGATTGCCAGAAGGTCTCTGGGCCTCACTGCATATTTAAAAAAAAACACTGAATCCCGATGAATTAATGATACCTCATTCATCATCTGACCTTGGAGAAAGATGAACCCCCATGCTGTTTAGACACTCGACTTTCTCCCATATTGCTTTTATTATTGATATTATTAAAAGGTGTAAGAAAATGCGAGGCCAGCCGCTCTTATTACACAAATTGTCTAGAGATGCACACAGACGGGGCGACGGGGCTGGCCGGGAGAACGAGCCAACTCAAATGAACACTTGAGTTATTGAGAAGAGAAGAAGGGCCCCTGTGCCGTGTGGTAACTCAAGGCCACACAGCACCACGCTGAAATAACACTGGCGGTTAAAGCTAGCCATTGTTGATTTTCTTGCCCAGAGTTTAGCATACCCAGGTCAATATTTGGACTGGGCTGAGCCTCAGGCCTCCCATTGCAAGCGGATGTGACCTTCCATTTTCTGCTGCTGTGCACATCAAAAGCAGCTGAAGAAAACCTAATCATATGCGCTGTGAGGGTTGCGAAGCTCCCTGTTTCTGACGATATGATCCAAATTTGATACAGTTAAACAAGTAACGAGACACTTCAGATCGCTATCGATTGGAATTCAGCATTGATGCGATTTGGTTCAGGTCTAATCCAGCATGATATGATGATTCAGCATGTACTGAATGGAAAATTCTAAACATTTTTTTTATTTTGTCTGAGAATTGATACCACATTAATTCTCTTTACATTCTCTCCTAAACTTTTCGGGGTTTTGTTGTATTTCACTAAAACACTGCTGACTCGGTATTATGCATCTGCGTTTCGGTGAATCTACCTGTAGCTGTCCATCGGTTAACATTACACCATGTTGTCTTCATAGGTGTGTAGCAAGGCTTGTGGCGCTGCCAGTGCACTTTATTACAGTGCCGCATGTTATGCGTACAGTATAGCAATGCTTTTGTTGGGATTTCTTTCTCAGCTTTGGCGTTTATTTAATACTGACATTCTTGTGAACTATGAAATGCGCATTGATTTTTGATGGCAATAATGGTTTTTTAACCAGGCATGTAAACCGATGTGAACATTACTGCTGGACCTACATACCCATACAAGCTGGTTTTTCTTTACACCGCTGTGAGCTGCCCGGGTGCGCCGCACTATTAGAGCACCCCTAGTGGCTGCAACAGTAAATATAACCACCCACTCCAGTACGAGTGCCAAGAACCTTGTCCATTTTTACATTGTTCAATTCAACAGTACAAAAACAAAAAAAAAAAACACACTTCTTGTACTCATAAAAACTAAAGTTAAAAGTCGATATATATAATTGGCTTTAAAATCAGTGCCCTAAGTTGAGAAATTCATAAATTAAGTCGTGACATGCTTCAGAGCAGCCAATATGGATACTGATTATGTTAACTATATACAAGATTTCTCAAGTTGTTAGCAGCACCGTCTTCTGAATTTGAACAATAATTATGTACGCAGATTCTGATAAAACATTCGGCAAATGAAGGAACAAGTAATGAAGCTGCTATAATGTACTCCCCCTTTCTCAGAACTATCCCCCTAACACACTACCTATCATCACCAATTAAGACAAAGTGAAATGAAGTTTCTCTGGAAAATGCACCAGCCGTAAATGCTCTTTATAGTGCATGGAAATAAAAGACTCCATTATAGTGGGCAGATTCTTTATAGAGGAAAATGAACGGCTTTCGTATGTGTGCCACAGTAAATGGGCTAGGGGTGTCGAGGATCCTCTAGATATCCGACTGCCCTTGCAGCCAAGCATGGTGCTCACGGAAACAATTGGTCTTCCTTTAGAAGGAGAAACAAAAAGGTTGAGGGTGGTGCATCTTATTTCACGCTAGACAAGCTTTTCTAGGTGGTAAGGAGAGAAAGATATGGGGTTGCACTGAATGGGGGCTAATTAACAATTTTGGACTCCTGGGATCGAAATCGCATGCATCGCACACCCATCCACGCTGACATAAACAACACGTCCGCACATTCACACGTGCATTCTCACACTGCATCATCATAAAGAGATCAACGTCATGGAAGATTCATGCGACATCTGCACTTGTACAAACAGAGAGCAGGGATCTGATGGGCTTGCCGCTGCAGCTGTCAGCCTGTGAGGTTCAAAAACAAATGTGGCCAAAGTGGAAGAGAAGAGAGGAGGAAAGGGGAGTGGAAAGAAAAGGTTAATGCAGATCTGTGAGCGCACATGACAGCGCTTAGACCCCAGCAAGAGCAACAGAGCACCGAAACGAGGAGTCCAGGGACTTTCATCTTCATATTCACTGGACCCTTTGTGTTTCCCCTGTGCTCAAACTTCAAATTTATTGCCAGGCTTTTGTGAGGCAGAGATGACCTTGAGAGGACCTCGTAGTCATCCATTCCACTCAACGCTACCTAATTAGCGACACCATGGTTTAGGGTTTGCTAAATCATGGGATACAGTAATCAAACCAAGCGCTGTCAGGGCCTGATACAAGCCACTAAGCAAAAGCCTCGTCTCTGCGTGATACTGGAGCAAAAATAATTACGCCCTCTCTGTGCACACACTTATAATCTGGGCTCTGGCAAAGGCACATTGGAGAAAGAAAGAAAGAAAGAAAGAAAGTGGGAAGGAGAAGAGGGAAAAAGGCTAACAAAAGAACCATAGCTCAATGTAGATATTACTATTTATAAAGGAGAAATAAAAAGTGCTTCGGCAAGAAAAATGAGACAAAAAGAGACCGAATGGCATTAGGCTAAATCACCATGTCTAAAACCGGTCCATGTGAGCTGAAGGAGCAGCAGAGTGGTGGAATACGGCTTTCTGCCACTCCATCCATCTTTGGTGACCTCTACAAAAAAACACATCTATTGTTCCTATTGACAAGCAACATCGAGCAGAGCTTACACTAACCATTTAAATCACTCTCTCCCAGACCCTTCCGAACAACAACCGGCACGTCGGCTCTTTTATAACTCGTTTTCCAAAAGAAGAGGAGAAATATAATATGCCAATTTAGCTAAATAATTACTGCATTTTACAACTACGCCTACACAGCCTCCGCCGGCACAAAAAAAAAAGCTAATAATTCAATTTCTCGCTTCCTGTAATTGTCACCAAAGCACCTAAAGGTCATATCACTCACCCAGAAGAAAAGGAAAGGCAGGCAGGGGCTTGAGTCATGCTCACGGGGGTAATTTAGTGAAGTGAGTGTTAAGAGGAATGCTGCTGTAATGGACTGTGGAGTGGCTGCGTCTCAGGGCTCCCTGCTTCGTCTGGAAGGGTGATTCGCCAGGTGGCCATCTTGGACAGCTGACATGGAGCGATTGACTCAAAATGGAGCTGCTGTTTGTCTGGCGTGAACTGGAGCCAAGCCCCACACGGCAGGCTTTCTCTTCTTTTTTTATTTAATGGTGGTAGTAAAAAGCAGGCGTGATAGGGGAGTGGTGGCTGGGGTGTGGACCGGGCTTTGCAGTAATTGTCTAATACAGTGCTGGATATTAAAGTCATTGAGTGCCAAAAGGGAACACGCTGGCGCTTGACCCTCAGCCACTTTCAAGTAATCTAGTATTCAATCCAGCGTGTAATGACTGCTAGGGCTGTCAATCCTGACGGTTTTCTCCTCGCTCTCTGAAACGCCAGCGGATAGTGGGATCTAACAAAAAACGCTGTAAGACGGATCGAGAAAAGAAAAAGAGACGAATGAGTGGCAGGTGTAGCCGTATTTGCCCCATGTCCAGTTATGCCCCTATCCTCCAGCTTCTAATCTCCACCAAACACCATCAGCACTTAACCGCAACTGATTGGCTATCTGTTTCCCCTTTTATTGACAGGAGGAGATAGAGAGCCATTTGATGGACGGCTTTGAGAGTGCTTTGGGTGTTTAATACAAATGAAGGCAAGGGCGTCACTTTAGGGAGGAAAAGTTCGCACACAGATGTTTGGGACTTTGGTTCAGTTAGCTTAACCCCACAGCCACCCCTCACTATGCCAATCAATATGTCTCATCCAGCCACTAATCTATGTGTAATGACTGGGAGAAAGACTTCCAGCCTTTGTGCTGGAGATGACTCGATGTGTGCAGGGCTTGCCTGCTACTCAGGAGCCCTAGTCTGTGCTCATCGCATAGGCAAATCCCAAGTTGGAGTTGGGTTCAAAAGAAAAACCCTACATTTATTGTCGTGTCCAGAACATATAAAGTAGTAATAAACTCCCCAGACCTACATAGATGTAGGACAGCAGCAAGAAAGTACAGATACTTCATTTTATGACGTATCCCCCCATGTTGTTCCATCACATAAACAGACAATAGTTTAGCATGTGTTTCCTGTTTCATTTTATTCTAATAATGGTTATCAAACTCGATAAACAATACTGTACTACTTACTGTAATACTTTGTGGTAACAATGATCAGTATATGTTAAACCGTGATCATATTAAGGCTGTACTATGGAGCATTAAAGTACCCACAATACTACCATGGTTTCACTCTGCTGCTTCATGGTAACTAGTTTAAGCATGTTACTGCCACAGCTTTACCACACCAGTGGTTCTGGAAGTGCGGTCTGGGGAAACCCAGCCCTCTGTGGGTTTGAGCATATAAGCATAGCCATGAAGTCTGAAATATTTTTATTTTTGAGAACCTTGTGGTACTCATTCTTACCTAATGACCGCTAGATTGGCTTTGGTGCTTTGATGGTGCTATGATCCTGCCAGACGTTTATTCCACTGGTAATCCTGGTTGTTATTTAAGGAATAAAACATGACAGGAGTGTTGTTATAGTTTATTAATATAGCCCATGACAGCACTTCCCAAAGCCCAATCTGTTTTATTCCTCTTAGACCAAAGCAGTTCGCCAATAATCAATATTAATGCATTAATGAACAACACGTGGTGCTTGCATGTCAACTTATCGCATGTTGTGGAAGGTCCATGAGACAAGTAGTTTCTGTTATCACTTATAATTAGGTATGTAACGATACAATCGTACATCGTTAAAGTCTTATGACGATTTAAATCGATCGAAATACAAAGAACGTGAATAATCAACTAATAATCGAAATCAAAATCATGAACCCAATTTTGTGAATCGAATCCAATCAGGAATTGGGCAAATCTTTGCATTCTCACTGATGACATGAATAAAAGTCATTCCCTTACCGTGGTCACTTCTTGCTTTCTCTTAAATTTAATAAGGCAGCAAAAAACAAATGAACAAACGAGCAAAAAAAAAAAAACCAAAAAAAAAAACCAACGCTGTCCTGAAGAGTTTCCCATGGCAGAAAGATTATTGACTGGCACCTGAGAGACCTGAATAATACGCTTTATTATTTATCATTATATGCTAATAATTTCCCCATATCCACAATTATACATTTTCTTTGTTAAATAACATGCTTTTAAATCTTGTTATTATCAGCCTTATCGTTTTCTTTTACCCATGCAAAAGAAAAATCATGAATTGAGTTTAAAAACTACATTTAAATTTTGAACACAAATAAACTTGTTTTTGAAATATTTGTATGGTTTTAAAATTGTTTTCCACATTGAGAGAGACTTGCACTGGCCCTGCTCTTAATCTCTGGTCCAGCCCTGTGCCTTTATTATGGCCTTGTCCCTGAATCAATTAAAATGAGTCTTTTGGGTCCGACTGCTTACAGGATGTGAGGTCCTGCCTTTTTTGTTATTTTTCTGACTCAGCAGGAGCAAACGTGGCTTGGTGGCAGCTATACATTAACTCCAATCCTGTGATGTGTTGGAGACGATGGACAATGGGAAAAGATCCAATGAAAGGCTGGGGTCTGAGGTGTCACGGTATGCCCTCCCCCACTTATCCCTCATTTCTCCTGAACGGAAAAGCAGCACCTGTCACACTGTTTGAGCAGATGTAGGAGAAAAGCAGAGGCACTTCACAACACTGTCATTCACATTCATAATACGCATTGCAGTATAAAGAAGGCCATTAGGGGCCCAACCTGGGAGCCATTAAATCATTTTAAATCACTGTAACATCCCATTAGTGTCAGTGGTGAGACCACATAATAGTCTGTATTATAGAGCGCAGCAGTGCACCCCATTTGGGCTAAATCACAGGCTCCGCCATTGCTCCTTGTCCTGTATGTCAGCATCTGGACACTTGTGCTGAGGAGAGCGCTGTGTTGTCTCCTGGGGTTCGGCTGGAACTGATCCCGGGGTTCAACAAACACCAGAGCTGTGCGGAGCGCTGATGTGGCAGCTCCAGTGAGTTAACTATCATATATCTCCTGTTGAACAATACGTTACCATTTATTGTTAGAAGCAACTTCAAATATATGCTCAAATATGACTTTGGAGGAACAAATTTTTATCATAGACAACCTCAGTTGAGACTGAATGAGAAAATTAAGCCACGGGTAACAATATATATGTTTCTGTAGTCGAAACGTTCCCCAATCCTAACAGCGTGCAAACGGTTCAAAGAAAAGGTCAGAAGAAATAGCCTAATTAACATCCACATCTAATGTGTGAGGTGTGGACCGGAGAGTGAGAGTAGAGCTAATTAGAGGACAATGTATATTTCCTTACAGCGATGTCACGACACAATCACTATACTATACAACACACACCACTTCCCTAAGTGCTAACTTCAAAACAATGAAAGGAAAAGGGGAAAAAAAGACAATCTTGCGTGGCAGTGTGTGTGCATGTGTGAAATATGCATCTCGTATAAATATATGCCCAGTATATCTCTTTCTCTTTTTCCGCAGATGATAAATCGCTGGTGCGACAGACCCTTGGTCTGCCCTATGAATTCTTAAAGGAACAAAGCAATGATGAATGGATTAATGCCAGATTGCAAGCAAACACCTCTCGGCCTGATAAAAAAGATTCTCCAATGACAATTGGGGGACACTGGTGACCCGGGGAGTGGTCTATGGGGTATGCCCCCCAGAGAAAGCCAGTGATGGAGAGAATCGCCATTAGGGGGAAGATTAAGTAGCCTTGGCTCTTTCCCTCACTTAATTATACATGCAAGACTTGCCGCGTCGCACCTCCGAAAGAAGGCTTGCTCCATTGTTTCAGCGACTCACGCCACTTTGATTGCTTATTGGCTGTCTCGCTTGACAACCCCTGGCCACAGAAACAAATCCCATGTGCCACGGTGCCCCTGTCAGGAGAAGACGAGGAAAGGAAAAGAGAGCGCGAGAGAGAGACTTCATCTCTAAGCACAGACAGAGGAGAATTAAATAAATGTCCCTGTCAAACTCTCTCTGTCTCATTAGGGGACAGAGTCTTCTGTGCCACCTCCAAAACTGCTGACAAACAAGCAGTGGACCTGTTCTACTTCTTATTAAAGCAGCTCTGTTTCAGGGCCCGAGCGTGCTTCAGTTCAATCATTCACTGCAACATGAATTTTAGACAAACGCAACACCATTTCCCCAGCTGGTGGATGTGTTTCAGTGAACACAATAGAGTCGGATTTTAGTAACTCGAAAAACACCCCCCCCCTTTTTTCCCCCCTTCCCTTTCTCATGACCAGTGAAGTGCAAGAAAAGCGACAAGGAAAGTCATTTGCAGATAGTTATGAGTCCGAGCGAGCTAAGAGCTGATGACTTTCATGGCTCTTTGACTAAATTCCCAATACATTCCGCATGCATCCGGAGCAAAGCGAATCCAACTCGTCATCAAGGAGCACCATCTCGCCATCAGCATCTGCGGCATGTAAAGCACACACGCACACGCAAACTTTAGAGAGCAAAAAGATGAAGACACTTGTAGAAGGGCTGCACGGAGGACAGTGTGAATAATTAAAAGCCAAGCCACTCTAATTTGGCATACTCATCTTGTTTCATGAGGATAAGCAATGATGCTCGAAGACAGGATGTGTTTTGGAAAGATCAACAAAACTGACAGTCACTAAAACCCTATTCGGACCGGATTAGTTTTACATGGGTAGGTGGGGTAATGTAATTATTAGCGGTGCATCTCTGGGATTTCAGTCATGTCTAATCCGTCATGGCAGTAAATTTTGAAGGACTGTTCATGCATGAATCTGGAAAGATTACTCCATACTTTATCTTCTATAAAATGACCAGTTGAAATAATATCCACACAGTATCCTGTTCAAATTGACATGTTGGTTGTTGGCCGTCTTGTGGAAAAGTGTTTAAGCACAACTATTCAGCAAAAAGACACTCCAAGATGTGGCTTTTCATTCCAAACCAGAACAAAACCGAGTATCGGCAGAGTTTAAAACTCAGAACAATGAAAAACAGACAATGATTGTCAGAGAAGTGACACCTCTGCGGGTTTACGGAAGGTATTGAGTTCTTAGTGCAGGTAAATTATACAGACATTGTATAGTCATGTGATCGACTGATGATCAAACACAGCTTGTGCAGCTACAATTGAGTATAATTGAGGTACAGTCTAGGACCAAAGGTTTGTGGCCACAAGACCATCACATCTCATTCCAGATTCTGCTGTTACATTAATATCCACTTTTCTTTGAAGGCTTTCTGTTAGATTTTGGCGTATGGCTGTGTGCATTAGTGAGATCAGACACTGATGTCATCCCAAAGGTGTTCAGTGGGGTCGAGGTCAGGGCTCCGTGTTGGATACTCGAGCTCTTCTGCATCAAACCATGTCTTAATGGAGTTCAGCTTGTGCACAGGTGCACTGTCATGCTGGAACAGATTTGGGCCTCTTAGATCAAGTAAAGTGAAATATTAAATTGACAGCACACCAAGGCATTTGAGGCAACAGTTCGGTGAAGGAACACACATGGGAGTGAAAGTCAAGTGTCCACATACTTTCGGCCATATAACATATGCAAAACCAATGCAAAATCGTCAAACCTCAACCAAAGCTACTGAATTTCATGTTTTCAATTAAACCTCTGTTATGTGAAAAATGGGACATGGATACTGATTTACTGTATAACTATAAAAAAAATCGTCACATTTGATAAAAGGAATCATTCGAACAAGAAGGGAAAAAAAATGGATTAAAATGCAATTTTGAGTAATGTGTAATTAATGTGTTTGTATAAAAGTTGGAAGAGATGGAGTATAAAGTACTAAGGAAGTATCAAGGAAATTGTTTCTTCTTCATAATGACAGCGTAAAACCGCTACGTAAGACCCAAAGAAGTTAAATAGACGATGTCACTTCCAGGACATAAAATCCGACACAGTCCTGCATTAACATTTATGGCCAAAAGCCATTCATTATTAAATATAATTTGAGAGTGATGAGCCGAGAGTGACATTAATGGCAGAAAGTAAGGGCATGCAAATTCAAACTAAGGCATGTCAATTTAAACACACACACACGTTTGTCTTACTAACCTTATGAGGACCTTACATCGGTATAATTATTAATGCAGCTTATTAGTGTTATTCTACACATAAATCTAATCCTAATAGTAACCCCGGTAACCAAAACGCTCTTTTAGGTTGTGTAGGTGGAATCCGCAGTTTTTGTAAAGCCAACGAAAAGCCAAATGTCCTCATGTGGACAAATCTGTCAGATAGTCCTATCTTGGTCACTACAAAAATATATATATATATATAAAAAAAAAAAAAAACATGCCCCTCATAAAAAATAAATAAATAAATAAATAAATAAATAAATAAATAAATAAAATAATCTCTTCCACATAAAAAAAACACACACACACACAAAAAAAAACCAACAACCCGAATCTAGGACGCAACAGCTCTGAAAGTGTGATTTGAACGGAGCACGCTGTAAACACGGCAAAAAAGGTTAACCAAATAAAAAGGCAATTCCTATAAAAATACCAAAATTTGTAATTCCAGCTCCGGTTGTTATGCTACAAATCTACAAACTGGCCTGAATCCTGCGGCTGCATCATAAAGATGTGTGAGCTGCTAACCAACACGATGCTGCAAAACAAAAGGTCGCTGCATGACTTGCAGTCAGTTATAAATTATGCAGCAATTGTAGGCCCACAAAAGAAGACATCTCCCCATCGCAGTCAAATGTAATTACGACTGCGAGCTGCAGGCGCCTCATGATCTCTGGCTGGCAGGAGCAGTGACTGATGACCTTGGCACTAAAAGACTCCCCGGCCGGGTCACTGTCTTACGCCCTCTACAACATCTCAATACCTGGCTGCACGGCATGCTCCAACACTAGCCACTGACAGATCAGTGCGTGGGTGCCTGAGCCGCGTCTCGCCTATCACTCACAATCAAGGCGCTATCACTCGTCTCCGTCAGCGCGCTAGGAGAAATGAGAGCTCGTCAGAGCTGCTAATTTGACACAGCCCGCTTGGCTTGCCATAATTGCTCTGTCACTGTCAGCCCTTGGACAGCCTCACTGTACAATTTGGACGACAATTATCGCCGCCGTTTACCGCGTGCCATTATGGTGCTGATGTTGCCCGGGTCGAGCGCTGACGCCTCATCAGGCCTGGATGCGGTCCATTAATGAACACTGTTTCTCTTAAAGTTAGCCCGCTGCTAATAAACAGGCAGCGTTCCATGAAGGCGCGCCATCATCCTCACGACATGATATTTGTCTGCTCTTGACAGGGTGGGGTGTGGGGTGTTAAACGGAGAGAGAAAGAGAGAGGGAGCGAGACAGACAGATATATCATGGAGGTTCAGGGCATATAGCGCAGTTATATTCATAGCTATGGCGCTACTCTGTAAAGTGAGGTCATTCTTCTGCTCACTGACACCTGTTCTGTGCGCGCGCGCGCGCGTGCGTGTGTGCGCACGTGTGCCTAGAGACGAGCGGACTCCTGCAGTGACCTAATGGTGGCAGTGTCCTCTAAAGTGCCCTCATTTCCTGCCCTGCCCCCTGGGTGGCGTGCACTGACACTGTGGGGGCCATCTTAACTGCAGGGGTCACCATTCATCATAGCCCACCCCTCGCAGACTGCACCACTTCCTGTTCCGAGGTAATTATACGCTGATCAGAGACAGCTAAGGTGTCACCCTGCAGAGGCTATATGCGACACACACACGACATACACTATTCCAACCCTTGTATGTACTCTGCTATGTCGGAGTGTCATCCCAGGACAGTGGGCTCTTCTGGGAACATGTGACACTGTTTCTCTGTGGCGCAGGAAAACTAATGAAGCCCAGAGCAGCCACTCTAAAACTCAAAATGGCTCCTCATTAAACGACCGCATCAAACACACAGACTTTTCAGAACGGTTCACGGGGTGAGCATTTATATACTTATATTTATTTATACCACAGCCCTGCTGAATTCTCAGACGTGATTGGTCAGAAGGTGCTGCCTGATTTCCGATAGCAGCAGCTCCGACAGCTGTAACTCAAATCACAGGTTTGTATTAATGCACTCGCACGAGTACCTTACTGCTTCTACAGTGACCACTGATTCCCGGACTAACCGTAAGGCAGATGCTCACGTAATCTAGGGCTTATAAAATTGGGCTTTTATTTAACACAGTATACCAAACAGGTATGGAAGAAGTCTCAAGGAGTCGCATTGTAAAAGTCATTAAAAATTAAACAAATTGTAATTGCAACTGCTGGATTATAAGATGAATAAAATATTATTGGAATGCCGTTATACAAATACAATCCGCTGAAAGTTGGGCGTTGAATATTTTCCTATAACAGCACGCCCCGGCGGTTAGATTCCTCACATGCTACACTGTTCACACAGACCTCTGCCTAATGGCTGTACTGCAAATTAACGAACCACCCTATGCTCATTCACAGCCTTCGGCTTTATTTCTGTTTACTTTTCATCCGCTTGTTGTTTTGAGGAAGCGAGGGGAAAAAAAAAACAATTAAGTATTGCAATAGCAAAAGCATTAAGCCTTCGTATTCCACTAGTGATCAGTGAACCCTAATAGAGCTTCCCATTTTAATACAGTTGCAATTAAATTGATAACTCTAAACAGCTCCCAGGCTTAATGAGATGTGTGTCCCTTTCGCTCCCAACACAAATACAAAGCAAGCTATGTGCAGTTTTCACAGAGGTATCAGTTCTCATCTCTGCCTGCGTTTGGTTGCTCGAAGAATAAACTCATTAATTTGGTTAATTATTTGACCCTATCTTTTGCCGGGATGCGGCGTGACAGTCACAAAGCGGGAACAAAGGCCTGCCGCGGCATTACTGTTCCCCATATCACTAAATAAACAAGCCAATAATACCCCAAAGGCTGATTAGAGCGCATGCGAGCATTCCCTTTCACAAGCAAATGAAATTGTTCCAGCGTGTTTTTGACAGCTCCGCTGCGGTAGCCGGGTGGCCACGAGAAACAGGCTGCTGACTGTAATTATTAAAGACTCGCAGACGACCCGAATAAATGAACTCATCCGCAGCCAGCCATGCGCCGGGCCACAATAACGACCGCTTTGTTCAAAATCATTAGGTTTATAAACAAAGTGTTTTTTTTTTTTTAACACCCTGTTTATTACTACCGCTTGGATTTTGTTAATACTGAATGCGGCGCACCGGCACTCAAAGAAGCCTGTGTTATTTCATACTGCTGACAGGATGTGTGGGATGGAAGGCAGATGTCTTATGAGATATTATACTGTACATTTGACATGGACAAGGATGTCCACAGCTATAAATAGTCCAGATGAAACTCAGTCAGTTGTATTTACACATAGCACCTCAGAAGCCATCTTTTCCAATACTCAGGTGTCAGAGTAACTGGCTCACACACCATCCAGGGAGGGGGGGGAAGAAAAAAAAAATCACATTATTTTTAGTCCAGCCCAAAAGCCACCAAAAAAGCCAAGATAGGCCTCGGAAATATCAATCCATTAGTCCATTTGCGCTGAAAAACAGATTTGACCTCTCGCTGGTGCCAATGCGGGGCTGACAGTGCCGAGCCTCGTGTCTGGATAGGGTAATTAGGGGAGCGGTGGCATGTTCACGCTAGCAGCCAGGCTAAATCCCATTATTTGGCTCTTTTCCCAGAGAGAGTGAATTGTGTGTCAAGTAGGATGCATGCAGTAACTGCTATGAAATTACAGCTGCTGGGAGGATGGAGAGCGAGTAATGCACTTCCATTGTGTCCTCGAGTGCATCCAAATAAGCAGGGCTAAGTGGGAGCATGAGCTCCGTGGTGCCGGGCACTGCCACCTGATGCAGCCGGCCTGTTTCCCTCACAGCTCGTTCGGAGAGGAAGTCATTCACACCGCTACATCACCGAGACAAAAAAAAAAACACCTCCACCCTGAACAACTTGCATATTAATCTTCAATCCCTACTCAACAAGTGATCTCCAAAGACGTCCGAGATTTATTTTGTAATCAAATGGACTGAGTACTGACGGCATCGACTTTACTACCCGTACAGTGGCGCAGGTAGGATTTAGTCCCTGCTTCACGTCTACCTGGAGAGACTGATGCAGCAGAGCTTTAGTCCTGTTACCTGTCCAGCTCTCTCACCTTCTCATCTGCACACTCTCTCAAACAGATCATCTTCCATACCTTCACCTTTCATGCTAACACTGCCGCCAACACCATCACACTCGTCATCCCATAGATCGCTAACTAGTCTGGCCAAGTGTCTACTGTCATATACTAGATGCAGTCCAACATCTTCCGTCTCCACTACTTCTCACTAATATGACACGGAACGCTGCTGGAAAATAGTGAGTGAGAAACGGTGGCTAGAACGTTTATACATTTCCTCACTGTAACTGCAGTAGCAGCGCAGCACACGGTCACCGATTTCTCATAGGAATAACGGAAATACAGCAACAACCAACAATTGATCACCGCCATTATTAATCATGTCACAAACATTTCTCTTTATATCGTTTTCCTTCAAGCATGAGGAGCATTTACTGGCAAGCGTCTAAAGCGAATCAAGCCGAGACTTTATGAACATTATTAAATGTTCCAGAAACGGTGCCATTGGCGATGTGAACACTGACAACAGCAGGAGGAAATTAGCCTGTGAGCCACTAGCTACAAAGTCCATCATGATTTCAGAGCTGCTTGTAACAGTGACACGGTGAATAGGACGTGGGAGAGAAGCCCGTGGAGTTGGACGACGTTCTTCAAAACTCCCAGCAGGAAAATTAGGGCAGTTTCAGTCAGAGAAGAGAAGGGGGGGGGGGGAAAGAACACGCGACTGTCAGAAAAGACACAAGCCAGAGTTTCCGCACATCTATTATGAATGAAATAAATCTTGCCGAAGAGGCTGAATAATCACATGCGCAAGTGCGCGCACAGCAAAGTGCCTCTAGCACAAAAATGATCATTAACACAGGCTGCATCAACAAGCCCTTTGCTTTCTTCCTCACTCATTTACCATTTATCATCAGCAGTGTCCGTCAGCAAGGTAAAACAGGTGATCTGAAACAGAGCACAGACTGCTGACAGCAGGAGAGAGGGAGCGAGGGAGCGAGCGAGCGAGGGAGGGAGGAGGGAGAAGATTGGTGCTAATGATAGCTGCTAACACAGAGCTCTTTGTTCAGATCGGATCTACCGATGTGTGGTGTTTAGATTCCGCTGCTGGTCTGGTGCTAATTTCTGGTCACGTGTTGAGGTTAAACTGCTTAAGTGACTTATTGCTTTCCAAAAATTCACATGTTTCACATTCAAATTTACAAAAAGAAGAATGTGGTCTACCTGAGATTTTTTAACTTTCAAAATGTTCTCCAGCAAGTACATGTAAGACGAGAGTGTAATAGGTTTGCGCGGAGGTTTGGGGGAAAAGCTGTCGGATGTTGCGGCGGATATATTCTGGAAAAGGATGGAAAAAAAGTGACATTGTTTCATACTGTACTATACAGTACGGACGCAAAGATGCAGAAGTGCTGACTTTCTAACTTCTAGCAGAGGTCATGCTGTGTAAGGAGCCGGTATAACCAACACGCTGGTCAGTGCAGTCAGTCCGCGTCAAGCCGTTCTGATCAGCTAAGAGATTTGCGGGTGAGTTCACAGCGAAACGGCGTCAGTTCAGTTCGCAATCAGATATCGGCTGGTAAAATGTCGGAGATGCTTCCGCACCGTCACGTCATCAGCAGAGCAGAAAGGAGCGCTTACGCACTCTGCGCAGACAAAAGCCGACAATTTTCCAATGTCACTTCGTCGGCGTTGGTGTAAAGAGAGAGATCAGTGGCGCGAACAGACGACGACAAGAGTCGCGTTTAGACGCCGTTAGTGACTTTTACCTCAGGTGACGTTATAGAGACTGTGGTTGATACCAATAATCAGTTTCCACCGTCAAAACTGAGAATTCTTTAGAATCTGGTAGTATTTTATTCGACCCTAGTCAGCGGATTTGGTAATAAATGCAGAAAATGTGCAGTTTAACTTTTCTGGGTTGCCAGATTTCGAACTAAAACATTTAAGTTTAGGAAAGTCTGTAGTCTTCAGAACTATATGTATATATATATATATATATATATATATAAATAAGAGAAAATGATGAAATTTGACTATGAGAAGGATTTTCCCAGGCTGCCATGCAATTACGCGGCTTTGATGAGTGTATTTGGTGAACACACAGATAAAGGCAGATAAAAAGACAGATGTCAGAAGAAAGATGGGTGCACCCTAAACCTCTGTAAATTTGGGGTAGGTGGAGTTACACAAACCTAATACAATTTACACATAAAGAATGTACAGAAAGTACCGAAAAAAATAATAAATAAAAATCCAACTAAATTGACACGAGGAACACGGCAGTGCGGATTTCCCTCTCTTCTTGAAGTTGGTTCTGAGCATATCAAAGACTCAATCGTTCGCTGTATACCAATTAACGAACCCAACCGTAAGCTACATTTACCAAGGGGTTAACGTTTTAGACCTGAAAACTGCACCCCCTCGTTCAGTGGGGCATTTTTCAACCACGGGCACCCAGAGATGAGCGCCTCGATACATGATTCTCTTCATCCTCCTTCTTTAAGACCTTGTCTTACCGCAGTGAAATGTATCCCATTTCATATTAATCCCCCTCGGTGTTGCCCTGCTCGAGAGGAGCTCGTATCTCTACTCTCCCCTGCCTCTGAAATTAGCGCTCGTTGCTTAGAGCTGGGAAGCCTGGTGCAGGGGAAATATGGAAATGTCCTTATCATGAGAAAGGGCTTAATGTCTGACCTTGGAACACGTCACTAAGACAGTGTAGGGATGCCGGTTAAGCTGCGTAAACATGAGCTTGCGCTGATGTGTTCTAAAAATATTCCCTCACACATCACACCGTCTGTAGATCATACTGTAGATTTAGAAGAGCTTAATGTAGACAAGCGCACGTTTCCGGTTTTATTTCAGTCACAGGCTCGCCGCCTTTATTCCTACGAACGGAATAATATTTTCTATATAATAGGCTCAAAGCCAATAAAAGCAGCATACATTTGTATAAGAAAAGAAAAGCTTTAAAGGTTATGTTCAGACAGATGTACGCCTATTTCCAACACATCACGCTGAGCCATGCCTGTCCTCCGCATGCCCTTTTCCTCTAGTCGAGTCTTTGTGATTAAACAGTTCTGCTAGTCTGTAACTTTGTTGTGGAAGGAGTAAAACACTGAAGTAAACTCTGCTGTTTGTAGACAGCACGCTCCAAGTCCCCAGTGATAATTATTTGATCTTGTTTAGTTCATTATGCATCTTATGGGAGCGTGCTGTCACTTGCGCATAAATGCCACATGAAAGCATTGTGATCTGGGGATGCACCTCTACTTTTATCCCCGCTCCCCAAACAGATCAATTAGTAAAACTAAACAGTAAATAATTAATCATTTTGCTTTGTGTCCTGGTTTCATCACTATTCGAAAAACAGTTCATTAGCCGGCAACAGGCGGGTGATTGATTGGAGCTTTAACCCACACTGATGTTAAGAGAGCTTTAGAGAAGAAACTGCAGGCTCAAATTATCCGAGGTGCCCGTCATGTTGTGTGACCTCCTACGTGACGGCTGAATTTGTTACAAAACGAATAAGAGAAATGAGGTCAGGTGACGTACAGAGCCGCTGCAGTCTTTGAACCTTATTTACCAACAGTTTGCTTCGATGATCCAAATGATTCGCAAATCAATTTGTTCGGAGAAGCATTTCCACAAGAAGGTTTCAATTTCAGGCTTATTTGTTCCGACCGCAGGCGCCAATCCAGTGAAGGTTCTGTCGTGAACGACTCGAAAGAATGAAATCCCAAATAAAAGCACCTATTAAAGGAAGAGGAGTTAGTCCGTGCCTGTGGTTCTGTGATGCGCTGCGGTGTCTGAGATGCATTACTGGAAGTTTCAGCGCACTCTTTCATTATTTTGCCTTTTATGCAGTTTTCGTGGCCATCGATCGATGGAAATTGAGGAGCGTGATGAACGTACACGGCAAGACACAGCCGGTATGCCCGGGAAAAATAAAGCACCGAATCATTTCAAATCAGGCAAATTTTATTTTTATTCTGTCAAGTTGTACAACTTCCAGATTATTCAGATTGGCCGGTTATATCAGCTTACTAACAATGCAAGTTGAACATCGAACAAAAAGTGAGGGAACATTTATGACAAGTAAAGCTCCTTTCCCAGAAGACAGTAGGGTACACACACTATACCGTCCTTTTCCAGAATAAAATCTGAATTCAGGGGTCCAATCAGGGGCTCCAGATTGCTTCACTGTTCTGAGATGGGCAATTTGAATAAATTATTCCGAGGCAAAAGAGAGAATAAGGGAAGGGAGAGAGAAAGACTGATGGAGTGAGAAAGAGAGAAAAAGACAGAAGTGATAGGAGAAAAAATGGCTCGGTGGTTCATTTTGTGCGGAATTATATTTTCGCTGGAAAGGTTAATTTTGAAGGGAGCCTGAATGGCTGGGAATGGTGCAGCTGAGGGAGCAGCCTGCTGGAGGAGACGGCAGTTATTAAAAGCGATTGCGTTTCCTCCTGGATCTCTCCAGAGAGCAGAATCAGTGGAGATGTTAAACCTTGCTTGACACCCCAGTTGGATAATTGTGGGTGTGGGAGCTAATCAGTGGAAGATGTCTCCTCAATTTAAATCTTGTCAGTTAGTCGAGATTAGGCCCTCCTGTATTGGGCACCATTAGCTTTGTTGCATGTCAGCGTGCATGTGAGGCTGCTGGCAAGGTCTGGCTGCAAGGGTAAAAGTCAACGCTCGCTGGTTAAAGCAGCACCGGTATGGAACTGTTCTGAGAAATATATAGAGATTGGGGACAGAGTCACGGTGTGAAATTATGTCGTGTTTGAAATTGGTTCGGTCTGACACATGTGGGGGATGTGAGCTGTTTTCTTTTTCCTACTCTTTTAAAGTAAAAAAATGACGCACAAAGCGGGAAGCTAGCAAACATTACAATTTCAGTCATGTCCGGAGGTTAAAAATGCACATATGTATTTCCTCTCCTGGTGTTAAATTATTGCGCGGCTTTCCGTCTCTTACATGAAAAGAATCACGAGATCCGTACGGTGACGGCATAAACGGCTAATAGCCGGTGACAGCGTGATCTCATTAATAAAGCGAGAGTGTAAATTTAGTGCGGTTTAAAGGGGACTAATTCAAGAATGTGCAGTGAATTTTATAGCCCCTGTCTGGCTGGCAGAGGCCCAGGCCTTTGCATTCCCTCATGGTAAATATTTGTAACAGATTTCTGCTGGAGGACAAAAGCTCCTTTCAGTGAACGGCTGCTGTAACCTCGCGGCGAACGCTGGGTCAGGCCAAATAAACAACGCAGCTCTGCCAAGTTCACCGGCCCCGCTGATTCCCGAGCTCGGCCGCCGCATACCAGCCAGTCTCCTCATCAGAGCCCGCTGAGTGCTGACAGATGTTTCAGCCTTGACTCTCTCTCTCTCTCTCTCTCTCTCCCCTGCACTCATCCATTCACCCGCCCATTTTAACACCATCTCGAACATCTGGAGCTCTGCTCTTGTTTTTTGCTCAAGCATTGCCTTGTAGTTTCCTGCACTGACAACCATGGTAAAAGTTTTTAATCAGCCCTGCCACTACCCTATCCTATTTTCCCCTTCACGGTGCCTATCTTAATCAATCACACACAAACTCTACACATGCGACCTACACAACAAGCTCATAGTGCTGAACTTTCCACAGCACTGGCGCCTTAAACAAACTCCAGTCGACTGACAGCTAAACACAGCTGATATAAGGATTCTGGCACCGGGTTCAACAACAACAAAACTGTTAAACATATATGACAGAGAGAGCTGCTGCCACAGACTGGAGCGTGAGCTGCATGCCGGAGGAGAGTTCAGCACCTAGATTAGCCCTATCAAAGCTGTCTCCGCTGTGAGGTGGAGTCAGATCAAGGCCTGCCTGCTCCAAAGCTGTCTGTAAACAGCAGTTTCTCTGGAGCTCAGACAAAGGCGTGCTCTGCGAGGAGCAGCAGCCGGAGCCGGGGGAAGCGGAGTGAAACATCGATCCAGAGCGGCCCGCGTTAACACCCCTCCGCGCGCCGGTCTCTGCTCATCAGCCCGTGGCTACAGCAGCTCTATTACATGCACTAAGAAGCTCAAAGCATGTGTCCAATCCAACAACAAAGTCAACATGGAACAACACTGGCTGAGCCTGACAGACTGTTATTAAATAAGCAACTGAGGCAATAAATTACATTGTAATATCCATCTTAGTAACAATACAGGAATATTCCACGTGCCTGGTCTGGTTATGAATGATGCAAATTAGCCACTTGCATGCCTGCGTGGAGATGTCATAGAACTAAAATCATTAAACGATGTCACAGGGCGCATTGCAGTTTTATTTAGGAGTTTTAATAGTCACTGAAGCATTAATTATTGATAAGGCTGGCAATTGATTGGTTAACCAGATAATGTAATTGAAAAATGAAAATCATCAGAGATGAGTGAGTGCCTGGAGTACTAAATATGCATCTGGGAAGAGTGTGTGTGTGTGTGTGTGTGTGTGTGTGTGTGTGTGCCATGCGTTTAGTTCTTAGGGGATCACCCTACGTAGAATTTCATCATTACTACCACACTATAAAAGTGGAGTGGTGATTAAAAAGACTTGATTGATTTAGCTCTCATTAGAATTAGCTGCCCTTGCTCTGTCTGAGTGCCGTGAAAGCAGGCACGTGTCTGTATGTGTGTGTACGTGTGTGTGTGTGCGTGTGTGTGCGCGCACTCGGATGTGTGGGAGCAAGCGAGTGTGTGAGGGAGCCTGAATGACTGTGCGTTGTTGCTGTCAAAAGGTGGCCCCACTTCCTCAGTTTTCATTCCTCCCTCATCTTTCTCCTACACAACCAGCTGCTCGGTGACACGCACACACGCGCGCACACACACACACACACACACGCACACGGAGTGCCTATTGATTTTACTATCAGGTGCAATGAGTGATCATCCGCTCCCAATTCCTTCACTCACATATGAGTTCAATATCCATAATGATACTGAGGGGCTTTTTCATTAGCAGAAATTGGGAAGAGAGAAAGAAAGAGGGGGGAAAAAAAAAAAACATTTCCAGATGGGAAAAACGGCGAGAAATGTTTCATTTGAAAGATGTTAGAATTCATTATCATTATCTATGACAGGTTCTTTAAAATGTTTGATTTTTTCTTTTATTAATGTGCAAATAAAAAGCATCTTCAGATTAAACACATTCATTTCGAAATGTAATATATGAACATGTGCTTGTACTCGATGCTTACTTTTTTTGTAATAAAGTGTAATGTTTAACATTATGATATTGCAAATACTACACTTGGCTACAGGAATAATCACTCAAAAGCTACTGGGAAAAGAAATCATTATTTAAAAAAAAAACGAACAATATTCATAAAAATTGACATATTTTTCAAATTCTTAATTTGTAGACACAAAGGCTTTGGCACTGCTGGGGCGGACAGGTGCTCAGGCACACAGTTACGGGTGTGTTTGTGCCACTCCGGGGCTGGTGTGTGTTAATCGGGAAGCCTCCATCATGCCGGGTTGGTAATTCAGCAGGCTGTTAAGAGAGGTGTAGATGAACAGATAAAGGTTGTGTGTGTGCAGGGGTCACACTGATATGGACTCCAGTCTAACCGGGGCTTGTCACATGCCTGCATGGATTAAGTCTGAGATTTCCTCTCCTTTTTTCCCCCTCTTCCCTTTCATTGTCGAGAGGTGAAAGGTTAACCATTTACTGCGTTCACTGGGCCCTCAATCAGAAGAGTGTGTGCAGGTGATCTGCATAAAGGCCGCGCAGGCAGACGCTCCTCTGGGTTCGTTTGGCTGAGTCCGAGAGGAGAGCAGCACATGTGGAGTCTGCCATCGGGGATTACAGAGCATACAAAAGACCCAGAGACACACACTGCGTCACGTTCAAAGGATTTTTCCGTTTGCCGATGCTGCGGATGTCTCAGTTAAGACAGAACGGTGAAAGTGGAGAGATCACTCTTTTCAGGCAGCACAAAAATTAAGGGGGGGGGGGGGGATCGCAATGAAAGGAAAGGGAAAAAAATGAAAAATGTGGAACATGAAACTCGGCAAATTTGACTTATAACAAGCAAAATTACACCCTGCTGTCATTTAAATTATGGCTGCCCTCTATAAAGGTGTCTTTTAGGTGCATTAATTGAATTTGGCACTATTTTCCAATAATAATCTGTAAAGTTCATCCGTCCATCCCTCACAGGATCCCTGCTGCGTGTGCGAAGAGGACGTATCTATTTCACTGGCTTAATTTATTTTCATGATTCGCTGATAATGACTGCCATGCAGGCTGTACATCAGAATTAACCTTCATTTCACTGAGGTATATTACGATGACAGTCCCCGACACATTTCACCTACACAAAGGGCATTCTCTCTCTCCCTGCTTTATAATCATCCTCGGCAGACAAAGATTGTTTGATAGCCGATTAATTTTCATAGGAAATCAAGTGGCCAGCTTTCCCAAATGGCATTCAGCATTGTGCTTGGTGACTTTTCTGGCAATTAGGTATTTTATTTAATCCTATCTTTTTCTTTTTTTTCCCTTTTTTTAAAATTGCATTTCTTTTTCTCCCCTAATCCCCCCCTCAGACTCTACTATCTACACCCGGCAATTTATTTTCAGTGATGCCAACATAACAAAAGTGCTGTAAATTAATCAGGGACATCAAGTGACAGGGGCTTTCTAATTTCTATGCAAACCATTAAGTGTCAGATATGAATTCCACCATTTGCCATGGTCTCAGTCAAAAGATTTCATTAGGGAGCTGACGTCACACTTGGAGCCCACGCTGGATCATTTCTGTCCTATTTTCCCCCTCATGAGTTCTTTGTTCTTCTAGCCTTTGTAGGATCTGTGCACTAAAAAGGCCTATGCAAATTACAATAATAGATTTCGCTAAGCACCGCGGCAAAGGCATGATAGCCTATTTAGTAGGAAACCAAAGCAACATTCAATTTATAATATTAACCCAAGCACATGCAAAGGTTGCCAAAAAAAGTGATTAAGAAATTACGGAATTGGTCCACACCACTTGAAGTTTCTTTTTTTTCCCCTCCTCGGTCTTTCCTTTCACAATGACATGGCATACATAATAAGAAAGGACTGGTAATTAGAATGTTCTGGAGAGCGGTTGGGTGCGAGTGCACAATGTGTGTGTGTGTGTGTGTGTGTGTGTGTGTGAGAGCCAAAGTGAGGTCTGCAGGTTACAACTCCTGCTATATATAGGCTGGAAGAGACAGGACTGATGAGACTGACATGCAATGAGAATTAAAGTGGAAATGCAAGATTAAAAAAAATGTGCGGTTAAAAATCTGCTATATGTTCAATTTTGTATATGCCTAAAATATAAAATTGGTATTAATTGAATCCACTGTCAGGGTGTAATTAATTTTACACCAAATGTCAGTGACAATGCTATATAAGACAGAACATAGAGAAACAATGAAAGGGAATATGTTTAAAATAAGAATGAACCACCGGGCCGGGGGAGGTGGGGCGGGGGTGGGGGGGGGGGCGGGGACCTCAGACAGAGGTTAAACTGTGTTTGGTTTTAAAGACTAGGATGAGTTGAATTTGCTCGTTTAGCCAGTGCAGGGATCAGCCAGAGCCGTCCAGGGAGCGCTGTGCTCCAGACTCGAGCCCCAGAGCTAGGAGCGGGAGCTCGCTGCCTGTCTCTCTGCCACAGCTTCCCTACGAGCCTGCAAATAAATATAATCAATCCTGCATTTACATACAAATGGACCTTCGCACCACTCTTCTTAGCGATCTGTCTGCTGTCTAGGAGGCAAACACATAGCGATTCTGTATTTATCTCCGGATAGTTTATTGATTGTTTTTTTGTTTTTTTTTTCCCGACTCGGTATTTCCATTTCATTTTATTAGCGCATATTGAAGGCATGTCGAGCTGACGTAGCTCATCTCTCCTCGGCCCGAGAAGAATACCGCGTTTGACATTGTCACTTTTCTCGACACTTACCGTTGCTTACTGCGCTGCATCGTGATGCTTAAAAGCGCAAATGGGCAGAGAGTGCGCGTGTCTGATATGCCTCATTCAAGCTGACGGCTCGCCCGCCTCAAATGGATGTCGATCGCAAATATCCTGCGTCACGAGCATGACCGAAACGGCGTTCTAACAGCGCACGCACAGCTGAGTATTCTCCTAATCCGTTACCATCGCATCCCTTGTTCACTAACAGCAACTGTGATACATATGTATCATTAGAGTAAATGATCACTTTAGAGGACGAGCGCGTGAGAGATGTAGGGAGTCCTGTCCAAGCAAATCATTTCTCAAAAAATGCAACTTTTAGCCTGACTATAATTAAAGTGTCAGAATGTGCCTGATCTCACATACAATAACCCTGGCAGGTTTAATTTGAATAGGTAATCTGTGCTTTTGCTATGCATTAAGAGAAACATCTGAGCTATTGCTCTATTAACTGTTTCACTCACCCAGTGCTGGCCTTTTAATTAGAGTTTAATAGCAGTTATTAACTCATTACAGGGCGTTGGGGGAGCATTTGGAGCTACTGTGACCTCTAGCAAAGTTGACACTTCAATGGTGGAATATTTCCCGAAAATTCATTCATTTAATTGTGACCTATGCAAATGTGCAGTTCGTCATTACAACCCAGCTGCAATAATTAACTAGAGTGCTTCAAATTAAAATATAAATGGAGGAAGTGTGTGTCAGCCATGGCTCACTGAAAAAAAGAAAAGAAGCAAAAGAAAGGATTTAATTGTTTGAATTGTTTTAAATGAGCTCGGCAGCTTCAGGAAAAAAAGGAAGCAGGGCATTTGGAGCAAAAGGAATTTGAATCATGTGGTGTTTTTTTTTTTTGGCAGACCGAGGAACACATGCAAACACGCACACAAACATGTCAACACATGGCGCATGTAGCGTTATCCGTCAAAACCGCCGAGAACAAACTTATTAGGATTTGCATTTCACAAGCAATTTGTTTATCCGAAGACGTTAAGTGCTGTATCAACACCTCAAGCGTACATGACATCATTACTGTCATGTGAGGCTGCGAGGCAAACGGTACGCATCTGCAGAAACAATTAAAGCTCGCTTCTTTTTTTTTTTGTCCAGTGCGCACACCTTTTTTTTTCCCCCGCAAAAATGCCTGCAAAACACATTTCTTTTTCACACACGAAACCTAGAAACCTGAGTTTGTCTCAAAAGAGCCAGTGATTGAGAGAAACCGCTCTGACAACAAATCATATCCGGACAAGATCTCCCACTCACCGTTCTCACTCGCTCCCATACAGTGTAGAGCGCGCGCGAGAGCGAGAGACAGGTAGATGCATTTCTCCTTTTACTACCCTCTTACAGAGGAAGAGCTCAATCTCTTCACAAATGAACCAAAAACTGTCACTCAGGAATTGCAGCGGGCTGCAAATATGTTCTTTGAAGTCCTCGCTTCAGCAAATTATTTAAAAAAAAAAAAAAAAAAAAAAAAAAACTTTATATATCTAATTAAAATGATAACTGCATTCTCATTTTTCAAACTCTCCATATCCTGAGGGCCAATTGGGATGAGTGTTTCTGTTCTTCCTTTTCTTTTTTTTTTTGTTCCTCCTGCTGCCTGTACAGCGGTGTGGCGTGCTGAACTGCTCCTGCAGCAAGATCACATCATTACCATCTCCCCAGCTGAGCCGCAGCCAACCATTATCATGCAGCATTATTAATCTTCTTGTCTTATCAACTTGCAAATCACAAACCATTGAGCCTTATGGCATGGTTTTTGGGTCCACGGTTATTCATTTTGTAGGTCTACCTAGCCTGCAAGTCCTCTTAATCACCTGACGATTGTCATTCTCTTACTCTTGCCCTGCCCCCCGTGGCCTGCCTCTATATCCGTAAAAAAAAAACGGATTTTTTTCCCTTCTCCCCTCTTCGATCGCCCCCTCTTTCGCCTCCCTAAAAGAGGACCCTTGCTTCTGAAGAGAGCAGACAGTGAGGAGGATAAATTTCATTAATAGAGGAGAATTAACATCGCACCGCCATGAGATGACCTCTTTTCCCGACACGTATGTCGAAGTCATTCTTGTCTTTTTTTTTTTCTTCCCGCCCTTCCTTTACCGTTAACGTTCAGGGAGAGTTACGGCAGCGTGGAAAACTGAAGAGAGGCAGGGAAAGTTTTTAAGCCGCAGTCACTGACCCCTGGAACCCCGGCTCGCCGCTGAGCTATGCATCGTGCTGAAAATACACAATGATCAATACATTACACGTGTAAAATATTTCACATTTCCCGTTGAACATTTTCCGAACTGTGCATCAGCTAGATATTATATATATTTTTTCCTATTCATTACTTTTATATCACATACAAATAATAATAAAAAAAAAAAAGCTTATAGGCAAAGTAAAATTTCATGTAGGGATTTCCAAATAAATACGTAAAGCAAAACTTTTTAAAATAATATTTTACACAAATGTGTTGCTATTCTAATTTAATTCAAATGATTCTTTCAATTCATTCCTATCTTTCATCAATAAAAATAATGTGTTATTTCATTAGTCATTAAAGCTTGTTCCTTTTCAGTTAAAAATGTGAGTTATGAGTATTACAGGCTTTCTCAATCCCCTGCACTGACACACACATGCACGTTTAAAAAGAGCGAGAGAGCGAGAGCGAGATTGCTGTTCTAAAGTTTTCCGGGTATACCGAAGCACAATGTACAGGATATGAACCAGATAATAATTTTTCTGCTTTTCAAATTGATTTTGCAGGCTTCGTCTAACTCCAGCCACAGTTCCATGGAAAAAAGGTCGGAGTGCTGTAACACTCCAAACGTTTATAAATAATGAAAGTGGTTTTTAAAAGACAAGACCGCTTAAGGACAAGATGTTGATTGCGTAAGTGCTTTTTATCCCTATTATCACATCTTCTCCTTCTGAAGATGCAGGCTTCAGGCGAAACAGGACACTCCTTATAACTGAAATTCATTTCAAGATAAAATATGCTGACTTTGTAAAAGAGACGGACAGGTGGTATTTAGATACGGGTGGTAAGAGATAAAGAAACCCCATGCTGTGTATGTGTCAGACTTTGTTTGATCTTGTGTACGCGTTTGTCCTTGGGACTCACCGAGTACCTTAAAGTTTTACTACGAACGCTGTCTGATCTTGACTGCATTCATAACTTTAAATGATTTCCTTTCGGAGAGAAGAAACTGTTTGGGGAATGTGTGGTCCATACAGAAAAGGCCTGGATGGACATCCAGCAGTTACTGCAGGCTGCATGGGAAGGTTTGCCTCAGTTGTCAGGAAGGAGTGTTTTGAAACTGGAGAAAAGAAAAAGACCTTTACATGTTTAACAGCATGTGTCCTATTTTGTCGTGCCAGTGCTAGGCAGCAGCTGTAACGGAGGAGCCAGAAGTTTTTATGCCTGTCTATAAATTGAAGCTGGGAGGTTGATGAGCAGTGAAGGAGAGGAGAGAAAGAAAAAGAGAGTGAGAGAGAGAGATAGAAGGAGAGCGAGAGAGATTAAAAGAGACAGAGGCAGAAAGACAGACACCAAGACACAGAGTGGCAGAGAGAGAGACAGAGAGA